>CALNXJ010000007.1:3425000-3537500 GCA_942486045.1 Pocillopora meandrina | reverse complement strand
ATATATTACAGATATCTAAAACAATGTAATGATTATGGAAATATAACGAAAACTCAAAGAATACAACTGAGATGTTCTTGAGACACTGATCATGACATGAATGGACAACAATGTGAGCAGCCACGCGCACTCAAATCTCTTTCATGAAGAATTTGGTCAGGAATACAGGTCAGCTCTGAAAAAGACCTGTTGGGATGAAAATGTGCAATAAAAATGTTTTCATGATCTCTCTTTTATTTGTTTGCTGTTTATTTCTGCTTGCTTTCGATTGCGTATATTCAAAGCAGTGATTGGAAGTATACACATCTTATCGAGCTATAAAATAAGTTAGTTCCAGCATCTAAAAAAATGGTCATAGGGGTAGCCTGAGAGAGCAGCACAGGAAATTGGAAAAAAAGGAGTATAAAACTGATTGATTAATTTCTCATACCTTTTTTGAAATGAGTTATTCATCGTTTTCTCGAGGAAGTGGGCGATTTGCAATTCTTTGATGGAAAAATGTATTTGGCTCCATAGCCATACGCTGTATACCGATCGCTGACCCGATGAAGTTTCCCCCAGACTCCAGAACTCCTCTCTGATGCGGCATAACATGCATCCCTATGGGAGCCATCTCACCCACTCTAGGCTGTAGAGGCGTGTTAGCTGTCGAATTCGAATTCGTTCTGTCTTGTACATTCATCATGGCACCGTCCTCCTCCGCTCGTTGCTGCCCCAACCGCATCAAGACAAAGTGGTTCTTGACGACGAAAAACATTGTTAAGAACAAAATAAACAGACAGGCGAGGCTCACGATCTCAATTACTGACATTATTCTAAACTGTAAATCTCTGACTGAAATCGTCTAATCAAAGCAATAAATAGAGCTTCTGCTCGTAAAGGGAACCACGTAAAAGTGGTCTACTCAATGAACCTTGAAAGAATTAAAAGATCCACGTGATCATTATTTAGAAAAGAAAGTCAACCAACACATCAATCAACACATCAATCTATTGTTTAGGGAAATAGAGACTGGTAACATAGAGGGAAAAACCGATGTACAAATGATGATGAATATTTGGTCGCGAACTTGACTGATTACACAAGAACTTTAAGAGTTAAATTTGCATATTTCAGACATGGGCCATGTTTGTGTATATGTAGAAATTTCTTTTCTCACCGATTTTCTACACAAACAATGATCTAGCAGTGTCATTCTACTCGGACTGAAATCAAGCGGCCGTCCATCAGCAAAAATAAGGAGATTTAAAATAACACGTCACAAACATGGACAACGAAGGATCGATTTGTGAAAATAACAACAGACGAGTTTTTTCAAAAATTACGAAATGCACTTCGTACACTGCAAAAGAAACCTCAAATTGTGTTCGCTGTGCGGAGAAGCGATACAAAGAAGCAAAGAGAAAGAACACTTCGAGGAGAATCATGCGCAAATAAACTGTGTTCAGTGCGGACAAAAAACAACGAGAAGTGAAGAAGGCAATCATTTGGCTTACGAGTGTGGAAAGCGACCAATTACTTGCCATTATTGTGAACTGAGGCTACCCAGAGAAAGAATGTCAGAGCACCAGGAATTCTGCGGAACCAGAACGGAATTCTGCCAAACCAGAACGGAATTCTGCCACAAGTGTAGTCGATATGTCTTAGTTAGGGACTTTATAGACCATGATAGCGCATGCGACGGGGGAATGAACGATCGGCAACACGATTTGCCTATGTCTTTGCCTTGTGAATTCTGTGGATCGCTGATTCAGCAAGATGAACTTGATGCTCATCAACGTGAATGCCAGCGTCTGGAGGAAACAGAAGGTGCTCAAATCCCTCTCGTTGTAGAAGATAGCGATGGTGTGTTTCGTGAAATGGTACGAACGCCTGACAATTTCACAAGCTCGAACTCGCATGACAATCAGTTTAAACGGAAAGTGAAGACAACAGCATCGTTGCTCTGCCTTGTGAAATCTGTGGCGAACTGTGTCCACCTGATAAATTGATGGAACACCAGGAACAATGTATCCAATTGGGAGAGAAGGCGTTCATCGTTCTGGTTCAGCTTCCGAAAAGAACGTTTGTTCATAAGCGATCTTAATCACTTCCAGTTCTCGAGACTCCATCAGGATCGGTTGAACAACGGGAGAGGAGATGACCCCTTCCCTTTTGCGAATTTTACAATGGAAGGAGCCCCTTATGATCTCATAGCAAACATTTTCCGCGACCTGGTTAGACAGCTAGTTATTATACTTCCCTTTTATAACCGAAAATTTGTTTGAGGTGGGTTTCGGAGCTTCTAAAATATTTAACTAAGTACTATTGCTTGGTTGTATTTGAATAAAAGCTGTAAAGGTCAAACCTTGACGCGTTCACCGCTTCTGTGTCTGTAGTTACTTTAAGAGGCGATAAAGAAATAAACCTCAGCAGACATAATCGACATTTTGTCGATTGATAGGTTTATTTTGTTAATAAGTAATTGCGTTTGCGTATCTGTCCGTAATTTGAGCAGCGTGTTGGCCTGGCTGACCGCAGAGATTGTATATACTTCCGATCAATTAAATATACACACGTTGTGATGAGATACTGCTTGTTATAGATTAAGATAGTCACGCCATGGCCCAATGCCTAAGTACAACTCAAAATATGAATGAATGACTTCTGGAATTTAACGAAGAATAAAACGACGCTGAGCTTTGTTTTAAAACTTCCGGTGTTCCTTTGTTTTAAAACTTCCGATGTTCCTTTGTTTATTTTCGCGCCATTTCCTCGCTCTGTTTCCTGTTACATGTGCTATAATCTTTTTAACCTAAAGATTTAAATGCCTGCCAACAAAAACTTTCCTGTTCATCTTCAAGCACCGGTCTTTGTCCCAATAGAGTCTGCTAAAAAATTACAACTCCTTCCACTAACACGATGGTGTGTTACGTGAAATGGTACGAACGCTCACAAGCTCTGACTCGCATGACAGTATCGAAACCGAAAGTGAAGACAACAGCATTGTTGCTCTACCTTGTGAAATTTGTGACGAACTGTGTCCATCTGATAAATTGATGGAACACCAGGAACAAAGTATCCAAGAGAGAGAAGCCATTCAGCGCTCTGGTTCAGCTTCCGAAAAGAACGTTTGTACACAGGCGATCTTACTCACTTCTGGTTCTGGAGACTCTATCAATGTATTTGAAAAAACAGCGGTAAAGGTCAAACCTTAACCGCTTCTTTGTCTATAGTTACTGCAAGAGGCATTAAAGCAATAAACCCCAGCAGAAATAATCAACATTTTTTTCCATTTATAAGTTTATTTTTACCTTTCACGTGCTTAGTTAATACAAATTGAATACATTGGCATTAAAACGACTATACGACACATGACATACTAAACATTCCTAATACTAACAATGATCACCTCCTGCGGTTTCCTACTGTCCGTTCTTCAGCCTAGTTCTTCAGGAAATAAGACCCATAAGATTTCCTCAAATGGTATACTAAAGATTCCTTATACTGTTCCTATAGGCCGTTCTACTTAACCTCAAAACGGAATGATAAACATCATCGGTAGAAACAGATTAGTAATTTTGCAACGTACAGCTAAAATCTATCTACAGGAGTAGCATGATAGAGGTGCAAGGGTTATTAGAACGAATTATGTCAAAACTGTATATCAGCATTAGCTGATAAACAGCACTATCCATCAACTAATCAGCGTAATAACCCACGCGGGATATTTGGAGAACACGAGAAAAGTAATAACCCACGCGGGATGTTTGGAGAACACGAGAAAAGTAATAACCCACGCGGGATGTTTGGAGAACACGAGAAAAGTAATAACCCACGCGGGATGTTTGGAGAACACGAGAAAAGTAATAACCCACGCTGGATATTTGGAGAACACGAGAAAAGTAATAACCCACGCGGGATGTTTGGAGAACACGAGAAAAGTAATAACCCACGCGGGATGTTTGGAGAACACGAGAAAAGTAATAACCCACGCGGGATATTTGGAGAACACGAGAAAAGTAATAACCCACGCGGGATGTTTGGAGAACACGAGAAAAGTCTGTAAAGCTGGTAAAACGATAGCAAGTGTGGTCTATTCTATGGGTTACGATAAACAGAGGGTCAATAGCTTAGTTATATTATGAAATGCAGTATTCCAGAATAATTATATCATTTCCAACCGAGCTACATTCCATGACAAAAGTAAACAAAAACTCTAAACCCATCAGATAATGTCGTTGATGGGCTCGTCAAAATAGGTACGCATTACAACTAATCTAAATTTAAATGACCACAAGTTTGTAATGTTTCCTAAAATTTATATGACATGTTAAAGAGGTGACGAAAAATTGCACATTCCGATGGATTGTTATCGGTAACTAGAGAGCTTGCTCACTAAAGCTTAGACTATTGAAGACTTGTTGCCAGCTAGTGTCTATTTTACTATAAAATCAATGCACTCACTCAATCAAAAATACAAAGCTTGTTGTCGTGGTCCCACAGTAGTGTTGTTTTATACTTAGGATAATGCCGTCACGCACAGGAACACAGTAGCTACTTAGAATTATCTGGCGAGAGAAAGAGTAAACTTTGTTTAAAATATCAAAATGCACTTTTCCAGTCTTATGTCCAATTGTTGCACCGAGGCCGTCGGATGCTGAATTGTTTATTTTTTCTGTATAGCAAACACATTTAGCGCGTGTGGCAAGGAGAGATTTGTTTTTGTTCCCAATCGTGAAAGTGGTTATAACTAGCATCCCAGCGTCCACCAAAACAAGTGCAGATTTAAGAGAAGAAGGCGAATAGGATAGAAAGTACGATGACAAAAATAAAAAAATCCATTATCATTCAATTGTCTTACTTTTTTTACGAAAAACGTTCGTCTTGTTCTTGTGGATGTCGTCTTGCAGTTACACCGCCGGCGGTTGTATTTCCGTGATGTTCCATCCTTTCTACAGCTCCGCTATGACGAAGAGTGGGTTCCCTAGCTGTTCCTAGGGCATTCTGGTCATGGATGGTTCTGGTGGGTTCTGTAGTAGCTCCTTGATTCCCTGGTGCCTGCATGTCTCTTACCATGTGGAGGAGTTTGATAATACAGCACGTTACCACAACCATCAAAATGAAGCAAGCAGCATTAAGTAGCTCAGTCTCCATGACGGTTCAGTTCCTGCCACGAAATTGAAACAACCCTATAAAGAAGAGCCCAGCAAAGAAAAAAAAAATATATTTTGAACGAAAGACACGGGCCTAATCAATTGTGGTCGATATTTGCCTCAAAGCGGAGTTTCGCCAACCTATTTAGAAAATGTCTAAGCGATCATCGTGATTGATATTATCTATTAAATGACCACCATAGAAAGGCCGATATAGACCAAATCCGTCACGAAAGGTCATCAATTCATGTTCAGTTGGGTTAATATATTTCAGACTGAATAATCAACATTTTAAAAAATCAACCAAATTTCTCAGTGCTAATTTGTTACTTAATCGATTAAGGTAATGCCAAACCTTTGTTAAGTTCCTTTATCAGAATGCTGGCGTGCCTAAAAGCCAGCGTGCGTGCCTTTCGATGGAGGAAACCTTTTTTCCTTTTGTCAGTATTCATGATTTGCTCAACGGTTAGTCATAGTTGACTGCAAATGATTGAATTCTAGGTGAACTTTCATGATATGAAATGTATTTTATTTTCGATGTTCAAAGATTTCTGAGTTCACATGATGCGCTAGGCCACCGATAAGCGATTTTGATGGCGGGAGTTGTTCGTTAAAGTGCTTGAAAGTTTTGACTTATAAGTTCTTACCTTACGTAATCAAAATTTGGGGAAAAACCGGAAAAAGTACTGCCACTTCCGGTTTTTCTTGCCGCCGTCACTTTGGTATGCAACAGTTGGGTTGAAATTATACAATTAAAAAAACACATAGTGATAAATGCTAATGCATGTTTCTTACCACGTGGAGGAGTTTGATAATACAGCACGTTACCACAATCAACAAGATGAAGGAAGCAGCATGAAATGGCTCAGTCTCATTTAATGTATTTTTGAATAAAAAGTAGAACTTACTTATTCACTAACTCTCTCTCCTTCAGATACACAAGGATTTGTGTTTATAGGCAAAGGCCCAATCAATTGTGATTGACACGAGGGTTTGTGTTTATACTTCCCTTTTATAACCGAAAATTTGTTTGAGGTGGGTTTCGGAGCTTCTAAAATATTTAACTAAGTACTATTGCTTAGTTGTATTTGAATAAAAGCTGTAAAGGTCAAACCTTGACGCGTTCACCGCTTCTGTGTCTGTAGTTACTGTAAGAGGCGATAAAGAAATAAACCCCGGCAGACATAATCGACATTTTGTCGATTGATAGGTTTATTTTGTTAATAAGTAATTGCGTTTGCGTATCTGTCCGTAATTTGAGCAGCGTGTTGGCCTGGCTGACCGCAGAGATTGTATATACTTCCGATCAATTAAATATACACGCGTTGTGATGAGATACTGCTTGTTATAGATTAAGATAGTCACGCCATGGGCCAATGCCTAAGTACAACGCAAAATATGAATGAATGACTTCTGGAATTTAACGAAGAAAAAAACGACGTTGAGCTTTGTTTTAAAACTTCTGGTGTTCCTTGTTTATTTCCTCGCTCTGTTTCCTGTTACATGTGCTATAATCTTTTTAACCTAAAGATTTTGATGTCTGCCAACAAAAACTTTCCTGTTCATCTTCAAGCACCGGTCTTTGTCCCAATAGAGTCTGCTAAAAAATTACAACTACTTCCAAACTGGCACATTTTTCGCCTAAAAACCCTACGGCAAATTGTTTAGAAAAAGGAATGTTATTGATAGGGATTGTAATTCAATGACAGCGGAGCGGAACAAGTAGTCAGAAGACCGCGGTATATGCACAATGGACTTGAAGGTTTCTTTAACCAATCAACTATCGCCAGCTGAGACAAAGGTTGCGAAGGGGTAACTAGGTATATCTTAGGGCAGTTTGATCGGATTTTATCCCGCAAACTCACAATCAGAGATGAGATGACATAAAATCTAAGAATATTTGGCACGAAATATGACACAGCCAAGATATTTGAGAGCGGAAGGGAAGGAGTCAAGGTACTTACCGTGGGTCAAAACACCGATCCTTTCACGTGCTCAGTTAATAAAAAATTATGTACATTGGCATTAAAACAACTATTCGACAGCTTAAGTAATAAACAGCACTACCCATCAGCTAATCAGCGTAATAACCCACGCGAGATGTTTGGAGAGCACGAGAAAAGTCTGTAAAGCCGGTAAAACGATAGGAAGTGTGGTCTATTCCATGGTTTACCACAAACAATAGGTCGCTAGCTCAGTTATTAAGCTAATTACCATGACAAAAGTAGACAAAAAATCTGAAGCGCAACAGATAATTTTGTTAATGGCTCCTAAAAAGGGAGCGCATTACAACTATTCTAATTCTGAATGGCTACAAGTGCCCACATATTTCCTTGAGTTTTATTATGACATACTCGGTAATACAGAAGTGAAGAAAAATTGCACAATACGAAGAATCGTTATCGGTAACCAGAGAGTTTGCTCACTAAACCTAAGCTGTTGAAGACTTGTTACCGGGTAGTTTTTATTTTTCTATCAAATCAGTGCACTCACTCAATTAAAATTACAAAGTTTGTTGTCGTGGTCCCACGGTAGTGTCATTTTATACTCAGGATAAAGGACTTCACGCACAGGAATGCAGTAGCTACTAAAAAGTTATCTGGTGAGAGAAAGAATAAAATTTGTTTAAAATGCCACAGTGCACTTTTCCAGTCTTTCATATTTTAAAAAAGCTAAAAAAACTTCTTATGTCCAATTGTTGCGCTGAGGCCGTCGGATGCTGAATTGTTTAAATGCGCTTTCAGTTATTCTGTATAGCACACACATTTAGCGCGCGTGGCCAAGAAGAGATTTGCTTTTGTTCTCAACCATAAAGCGGTTTTAAGAGACATCCCCGTGTCCACTAAAACAAGTTCAGATATAAGAGGAAAAGAATATGATAGAAAGTACAATGGCAAAAAATAACAAAGGTATTATCATACAATTGCCTTACTTTTTTACGAAAAACGCTCGTCTTGTTCTTGCGGATGTTGTCTTCTAGCGGTTACACCGCCGGCGGTTATATTTCCGTGTTGTTCCATCCTTTCCATGGCACCGTTACGACGAGGATAAGGTTCCCTGGCTGTTCCTAGGGCATTCTGATGATGAATGGTTGTGTTGGGTTCCGTAAGAGCTCTTTGATTCCCTGGTGGCTGCATGTTTCTTACCATGTAGAGGAGTTTGATGATACAGCACGTTACCACAATCATCCAGATGAAGCAAGCAGCATCAAGTGGCTCAGTCTCCATGACGGTTCAGTTCCTGCGGCAAAATTGATAACATCCTCTAAAGAAGAGCCCAGCAAGGAAATTAAATGTTTTTTTTAGCAAAAAGTAGAACTTACTTATTCATTAACTGACGCTCCTTCAGATACACTAGGGTTTGTGTTTATAGGAAAAGGCCGAGCGAGTTGTGGTAGCAAACAGACCGAGGAGAACGAATTAATGAGAATGATAACCCCCTGGGGCAGCAGACAAGTCTTACACCGTAGCACGACACTTCAAACAAACAAACATCAAAATAGTTCCAGAAGTTACGACGTGATATTTGCAGTTTCGTTGTAGTCAAATGATCACATATAAAGCTAATGTGAAATAGTTTCATTCTTATCATAGTCTTTAATCATTATAAAGGTATCTTTTGATTATTTTGAAAATAGAAAATAGAAATCGTTAGCATAAGAAGTAAGAATATTATGAATAGAAATCATGCACGCTAGGCTTTGAAAGATAAAATTCATGTTGTTGTTTTTATTTCGCTGCTCCTACATTCCTCGTTTTTTTGTTTTTCTTCTAATTTCTTACTGTTGATGTGTATATTCATCTTGCATTTCGTTTCTTTATGGTATATTTTTGTCCACTTGTTGATGTGGTTTTTTCTTTGTCCGGCCTTTTTTTTCTCGTACTCTTCCTCTTTTTTTTCCCTCATTCTGCTTCACAGCTTCTCCTTTTTCAAAAAATTGTTTTCTATTTGCTCGTGATGTTTAACACCTTTTTACAATTCTTTCATCCATTTATTTATTTATTTATTGCCACAGATCAACGAGAACCTTGTTATCAATATGAAGAGGGCAATTTTTTGGCGACATTCATGCCTGGTTAACGTCAAACAAAAGGTAACGTATTCATTTCGTCTTTATTAATCTTAATTCCAAAATTATGATGACCACATATTATTCCCCGTGGGCTTCTTGAACTAACGATCATATCGAAGCATTAAGAATAGCAATTACGAAATGAAAGAATTTAGATTTGCGATTTCCTCGCTTGATGCTCATCAACGGGAATGCCAGCGTTGGAGGAAACAGAAGATTTTCAAATCTCTCCTGTTGTGGTCCTGACAATTTCACAAGCTCGAACTCGCGTGACAATATCGAAACCGAAAGTGAAGACAACAGCATCGTTGCTCTGCCTGTGAAATCTTTGGCGGGCTGTGTCCATATGATAAATTGATGGAACACCAGGAACAATGTATCCAAGAGAGAGAAGGCCTTCAGGGTTCTGGATCAGCTTCCGGAAAGAACGTTTGCACACGAGCGATCTTACTTACTTCCGGTTCTGGAGATTACATCAGGATCAGTTAAACAACGGTAGAGAAGATGACCCCTTCACTTTTCCGAATTTTACGATGGAAGGAGCCCCTTACGATCTCATGGCAAACATTATCTGCGACCTGGGAGATCGCGATGGCTATTTGAAATGATGAGGCATATGTGGTCGTGAACTTGACTGCCAAACCTTTTTTACGCAAGAGCTGAAATATGCAAATTTAACCCGTGTTTGTGTATCCCAAGTTCGAGTGCAGGTATAATTTTTTTTCTTACCGTGTTTTTGAAAACAAAATAGTCAAAATAGAAAACATTGTATCTCGAACCTTTTCAATACAGCTAGTGATTATACTTTCCTTTTAAAACCGAAAATTTGTGCTAGGTGGATTTCGGTGTTTCCAAAACATTAAACTAAGTAATATTACTTGGTTACATTGAATAAAAGCGGTAAAGATCAAACCTCAACGCGCTCACCGCTTTTGTGTTTGTAGTTACTGTAAGAGGCGTTAAAGAAATTAACCCCAGCCACCTTCAGGTGCTTAGTTAATACAAATTAAATACATTGATATTAAAACAACTATACGACAATTTGAGCAATATAAATAGCACTACCCATCAACTAATCAGCGTAATAACCCACGCGGGATGTTTGGAGAACACGAGAAAAGTCTGTAAAGTCTGTAGGTCGCTAGTTCAGTTATTTTGTAAAATGTAGTATTCCAGAATTAATCATTTCCAAGCGAGCTACATTCCATGACAAAAGTAAACAAAAACTCTGGAGCATCAGATAATGTCGTTAATGGGCTCGTCAAAAAAGGTGCGCATTACAACTAATCTAAATTTGAATGACCGCAGTTGTCTACATGTTTCCTAAATGTTTTAGGAAGAATTGTTACCGGTAACTAGAGAGTTTACTCACTAAAGCTAGAACTATTTAAGACTTGTTGCCAGGTAGTTTCTAATTTTCTATCAAATCAGTGCACTCACTCAATCAAAAAGACAAAGTTTGTTGTCGTGGTCCCACAATAGGGTTGTTTTATACTCAGGATAAAGACTTCACGCATAGGAACGGAGTAGCTGCTTAAAATTATCTGGTGAGAGAAAGAGTAAAGTTTGTTTAAAATGCCACAATGTACTTTTCCAGTCTTTCACGTTTTAAAAAAGCTAAAAATCTTCTTATGTCCAATTGTTGCACTGAGGCCGTCGGATGCTGGATTGTTTAAATGCGCTTTCAGTTATTCTGTATAGCACACACATTTAACGCGTAACCAACAAGAGATTTGTTTTTATTCCAAACCGTAAAAGTGGTTATAAGAGGCATCCCCGCGTCCACGAAAACAAGTGCAGATATAAGAGAAGAGGAATATGATAGAAAGTACGATGACAAAAAATAAAAAAAAGCCATGCAATTGTTTTACTTTTTTACGAAAAACGCTAGTCATGTTTTTGTGGATGTCGTCTTCTTGCAGTTACATCGCTGGCGGTTGTATTTCCGTGTTGTTCCGTCCTTTCCACGGCTCCGCTACGACGAAGAGTGGGTTCCCTGGCTGTTTCTAAGGCATTCTGATCATGAATGGATCTTGTGGGTTCCGTAACAGCTCCCTGATTCCCTGGTGCCTGCATGTTTCTTACCATGTGGTGGAGTTTGATAACACAGCACGTTACCACAACCATCAAGATGAAGCAAACAGCATTGAGTGGCTCAGTATCCATGAATTGGAACAAACTTCTAAAGATGAGCCCAGCAAGGGATAAAATGTATTTTGATAAAAATTGAACTTATTACTTATTTATAAATCTGACTTGTGACATGCACATCCCTCGACGTTGCGTGACTCCTACTATGAAAAGAAGAGCAAGGAAAACAAATTGAAAGCAAAATCAACTATGCATGAAAGCTAAAAACTATTGTCTGTTACGGAGAGGACGCAAATCCACCGGTGACGAAATCTAACGCAGAGTAAACCTTGTGAGTACACGTCATAGCGAACGGACACGGCTGCGTTTGTTGCTGCTTTAAGCTTATTTTACTCGTACTGATTGTCAGAAGCACGAAGAAATTAACTTCAGACGATGAATCAACTAACACAGCCTTGCCTGACTGAGAAAACTGATTATGCAAGAGCTGAAATATGCAAATTTAACTCGTGTTCGTCTATCACAAGTTCGAGTGCAGGTATAATTTTTTTTTTTCGCACCGTGTTTTTTAAAAGTTAGTCAAGATAGAAAACATTGTAACTCGAACCTTTTCAATACAGCTAGTTATTCTGTTTCCCTTTTAAAACCGAAAATTTGTTTGAGTTGGGTTTCGGTGTTTCCAAAATATTAAACTGAGTACTATTGCTTGGTTGTATTTGAATAAACGCGGTAAAGATCAAACCTTAACGCGGTCACCGCTTCTGTGTTTGTAGTTACTGTAAGAGGCATTAAAGAAATAAACCCCAGAAGACGTAATCAACATTTTTTTTGATTTTTAAGTTTATTTTTACTTTTCAGTTGCTTAATTAATACAAATTAAATCCATCAGCATTAAAAAAAACTCTACGACGACTTGAGCAATCAATAGTACTATCCATCATCAAATCAGCGTAATAACCCACGCGGGATGCTGGAGAACACGAGAAAAGTCTGTAAAGCCTGTAAAACGACAGAAAGTGTGGTTTATTCTATGGGTTTCAATAAACAACAGGTCGATAGCTTACTTATTTTGTAAAATCACGGTAGTATTCAGAATGAATCATTTCCAACCGAGCTACATTCCATGACAAAAGTAGACAAAAATCTGGAGCCCAACAGATAATTTCGTTAATGGCTCCTCAAAAAGGGTGTGCATTACAACTATTCTAATTTTGAATGACCACAAATGCCCACATATTTCTTAAAATTTTATGACGTACCCCGTAATATAGAAATGACGAAAATTGCACATTCCGCAGGATCGTTATCAGTAACTAGAGAGCTTGCTCACTAAAGCTAGCTATTGAAGATTTGTTGCCAGGCAGTTTCTCGTTTTCTAACACACCAGTCAATCATCACTCACTCGATCAGAAAAACAAAGTTTGTTGTTGTGGTCCTGCAGAAGTGTCGTTTTTCACTTCGGAAAATATGACGTCATAGACGTACATGAAAAAAGTGATAGAAGTACCACGACAAAAAATTAGAAGGCATTATCAAACAATTGTCTTACGTTGTTACGAAAAACGCTCGTCGTGTTCTTGTGGATGTCGCCTTCTTGCTGTTAAACAACTGGGAGTTGTATTTCCGTGTTGTTCCGTTCTTTCCACAGCTCTGCTACGACGAGCAGCGGGTTCCCTGGCTATTTCTGGGACACTCTGATCATGATTCGTTCTGGTGAGTTCCGTGACAACTTCTGGATTTCTTGGTGCCTGCATGTTTCTCACCATGTGGAGGAGTTTGATAATACAGCACGTTATCACAACCATCAAGATGAAGCAAGCAGCGTTAAATGGCTCAGTCTCCATGACAGTTCAGTTCCTGCGGCAAAATTGAAACAAGTCTCTAAAGAAGAGCCCAGCAAGGAAAAAATATATTTTGAATGAAAAATAGAATTCTTAGTAATTCATAAACTTTTCTCCTCCAGATGTTCTAGGGTTTGTGTTTATAGACACGGACCTAATCAAATGTTGTCGATATCTGCCTCTACGCGTGGTTTTGGAAACCTATTTTCATGAATGTCAACGTGCTCATCATGGTTGAGATTACCAGTTTCCTCTAAAGGGCCGATATAAAGCCAGCGTGTGTGCCTTAAAGCCAGTGTGTGTGCCTTAAAGCTACTATGTCATAGAGCCATAACGAGCGCATATGCGCGTTATGTGCATATTTCTCACGCTAGAGTGACTGATTGAAGTCCAATATTCGATCATTGATAAACAATACCCAAGGAACGAGGTTGATTAATCCACCATGGTGACAGGACAGCGTCCTTCGACCATGCCTGTGTCATGTTTATTGCTGGTCAAGTATCGTTAAGAAATATGTCGAATCTTCCTCACGATTTTAAATTGTTCCTTCCATTATTACTAGTACACCGGAAGTTGTTTAGAGAAGGAATTTTTTGATTGCTTTGAAAACGAGAATCGTCAGCATAAGAACTAAGAATATTATGAATAGAAATCATGCACGCCAGGCTTTAAACGATAAAATTCATGTTGTTTTTTTCGCTGCTCTTACTATCCTTGTTCATGTTTTTATTCAAATTTCTATTGCTGATGTTTATGTTCATCATGCCCTTCGTTTCTTTATGGTATATTTTTGTCTACTGGTTTTGTTCCTCATTCTGCCTCACAGCTTATCAGTAATCTGTAACTGCTACTGGAGGGCTTTAGTTCTAATTTGAGAGTCATTATCATTGAATAGATATCTCAACCACACTTCACTCAATATGATAATCTAGCCTTGAATTTGTCAGAACGAGCAAAATGCTTAGATAATGCAAATGTGTTTGATAAAGTCTTAAATTTTTTTTTATTGTTTTACTTTTCCTTACTCGCTTTTGTAACTTGTTTTATAGCTTTACCATGTTAAATATGCGAGGAACTGTTTCCGTCGGACAAGCTAATAGATCATCAACTTCAATGTCAAAAGGAGAGAGAAAATGCGAAACGAAGAGAGTCGAAAGATACTTTACTGGAAGCACAAGAATTTGCGTTTAATGAATGCAGCACCGGTGCAGTTCATGGAGTTAGGAAGTTCAGCAAGGATACAGTCCAACTGTAGAATTTGAAATGATAGTAACACCAATGACTCCGCCGATAATCTCCTTGAGTGGCCGGCGGAGCAATTTTTCTACGCCGTAAAGAGCGAGTTGGCAAGTTGCCTCTAAAATTTTCAGGGAGGTATGTACTGCAATAATTTGGCATTTGGGCCCGGTGAACTCGCATAAAACTTCCTTTCATGGAGTAAGAGAACTGGTGGCTCAATTTGAAAAGCTCATGTTCAGTTTACAATGTCGTGGGGCAGTCGGTGGGACTCACATTAAGATCAAACAACACGCAATAAATACATGGTTTTTCGAAACCTATTTTCATGAATGTCAACGTGCTCATCATGGTTGAGATTACCAGTTTCCTCTAAAGGGCCGATATATATAAAGCCAGCGTGTGTGCCTTAAAGCTAGTGTGTATGTCATAGAGCCATAGCGAGCGCATATGCGCGTTATGTGCATATTACTCACGCTAGAGTGACTGATTGAAGTCCAATATTCGATCATTGATAAACAATACCCAAAGAACGAGGTTGATTAATCCACCACGGTGACAGGACAGCTCCTTCCACCATGCCAGTGTCATGTTTATTGCTGGTCAAGTATCGTTAAGAAATATGTCGAATCTTCCTCACGATTTTAAATTGTTCCTTCCATTATTACTAGTACACCGGATGTTGTTTAGAGGAGCGGGAAGACTGGGTACTATAAGTTAAGAAATTTTCGGAGATTACGAAAGGGTGCTAATTCAGCGATAAAGCAAATTTAGAAAACTTTCTAGAAAACCTAAATTTAGGGGAAATATATACAATATAAACACGACTGCCCAAACAATGATCTAGCAGTTTCATTCTAATCAGACTGAAATCGAGCGGCCGTCCATCGATAAAAGAAAGGAAATTCAAGAAAAAGCGTCGTCACAAACATGGACAACGAAGGATTAATTTGTGAAAACTGCAACAGACGAGTTTCCTCAGAAAATTACGAAATGCACTTTGTACACTGCAAAAGAAACCTCAAATTGTGTTCGTTGTGCGGAGAAGCGATACAAAGAAGCAAAGAGAGAGAACACTTCGAGGAGAATCATGCGGAAATAAACTGTGTTCAGTGCGGACAAAAAACAACCAGAAGTGAAGAAGGCAATCATTTGGCTTACGAGTGTGGAAAGCGACCAATTAATTGCTATTACTGTGAACTGAGGCTTCTCAGAGAAAGAATGTCAGAGCACCAGGAATTATGCGGAACCAGAACGGAATTCTGCCAAAAGTGTAGTCGATATGTCTTGATTAGAAACTTTATGGACCATGATAGCGCATGCGACGGGGAATGAACAATCAGCAACACGATTTGCCTGTGTCTTTGCCTTGTGAATTCTGTGGATCGCTGATTCAGCAAGATGCACTTGATGCTCATCAACGTGAATGCCAGTGTCTAGAGGAAACAGAAGATTCTCAAATCCCTCTCGTTGTAGAAGATAGGGACGGTGCGTTTCGTGAAATGTTACGAAGGCCTGACAATTTCACAAGCTCGAACTCGCATGACAATATCGAAACCGAAAGTGAAGACAACAGCATTGTTGCTCTGCCTTGTGAAATCTGTGGCGAACTGTGTCCATCTGATAAATTGATGGAACACCAGGAACAATGTATCCGAGAGGGAGAAGGCGTTCAGGGTTCTGGTTCAGCCTCTGAAAACGAAGAACCTTTGCACAGAAGCGATCGACCTCGCTTGTTGTTCTAGAGGTTTCATCAGAATCCGTTGGACAACGGGAGAGAAGATGACCCCTTCACTTTTGCGAATTTTACAATGGAAGGAGCCCCTTACGATCTCATGGCAAACATTTTCTGCGACCTGGATGATGGACGATGGCCATTTGAAATGATGAGGAATATGTGGTCGTGAACTTGACTGACAAAACTGATTATGCAAAAGCTGAAATATGCAAATTTAACCCGTGTTTGTGTACCATAAATTCGAGTACAGGTATAATTTTTTTTCTTACCGTCAGACTAATGACCTCACGCACAGGAACGGAGTAGCTGCTTAAAATTATCTGGTGAGAGAAAGAGTAAAATTTTTTTAAAATGCTACAATGCATTTTCCAGTCTTTCAGATTTTAAAAAGCTAAAAAATCCTCTTATGTCCTATTGTTGCACTGAGGCCGTCGGGTGCTGAATTGTTTAAATGCGCTTTCAGTTATTCTGTTTAGCACACACACTTAGCGCGTAACCAAGAAGAGATTTGTTTTTGTTCCCAACCGTAAAAGTGGTTATAAGAGGCATCCCCGCGTCCGCTAAAACAAATGCAGATATAAAAGAAGAGGAATATGATAGAAAGTACGATGACAAAAAATTAAAAAAAAGGCATTCAATTGTCTTACTTTTTTACGAAAAACGCTCGTCGTGTTCTTGTGGATGTCGTCTTCTTGCAGTTACACCACCGGCGGTTGTATTTCCGTGTTGTTCCGTCCTTTCCACGGCTCCGCTAAGACGAAGAGTGAGTTCCCTGGCTGTTCCTAAGGCATTCTATTCACGAATGGTTAATGTGGGTTGCGTAGTAGTTCCTTGATTCCCTGGTGCTTGCATGTTTCTTACCATGTGGATGAGTTTGATAGTACAGAAAGCAGCGTTAGGTGGCTTAATATCCATGAATTGGAACAAACTTCTAAAGATGAGCCCTGCAGGGGGTAAAATGTATTTTGATTAAAACTGAACTTCTTACAAATTCATGAACCGACTTCCGGCGATGGCAACTTAACTGAACCTTATTTAATATTTATGACTTTTGTTTTCGTCAAAGTAAAAACCCCGACCTTTCTGAGAGGTACTATATTGACGTTCCTGCGGCAAAATTGAAACAAGCCTTTAAAGAAAAGCCCAGGAAGGAGATTAAATATTGTTTTTAATAAAAAAAAAGGACTTCTTAGTTATTCATTAACTCTCTCTCTCCTCCAGATACACCAGGGTTTGTGTTTATAGGCAAAGGCCGAATCAGTTGTGGCAGCAAACGAGAAGAGATTAATAAGAATGATCGCCCCAGGCGGTAGCGGACAATTCTGAGAAATTTTCACCGTGGGACAGTTCAAACAAAAGAAAAAAAACAAACATTAAAGCAGTTTTAGAAGTTGGCAGTTTCGTCACTGACAAATGATCACATATAAAGATATTGTGAAACTGATGTTTTCATTCTTAACATAGTTATTAATCATTATAAAGGAATTTTTTGATTATTTTGAAAACGGGAATCGTCAACATAAGAAGTAAGGATATTATGAATAGAAATAATGCACGCTAGGCTTTGAACGGTAAGATTTATGTTGTTTTTTTCGCTGCTCTTACATTCCTCGTTCATGTTTTTATTCAAATTTTTATTGCTGATGTTTATCTTCGTTATGCACTTCGTTTCTTCATGGTATATTTTGTCTACTGGTAGTGTTTTCTTTGTCTGGCTTTTTTTCTCGAATCTCTTCCTCTTTTTTTTTTTTTCCTCATTCTGCCTCGCAACTTATCAGTAATCTGTAACTGCTACTGGAGGGCTTTAGTTCTAATTTGAGAGCCATTATCATTGATTAGATATCTCAACCACACTTCAGTCAATAGTCCATTTTACAGTTGTGAGTTTGGTTGCCAAGCCTTTGAACAGGAATGAGGCTAAGGGTGACCTTGTTATGATACAAACCTTGCTACTTTTCAAATGCAAATTACTTTGTTATCATGCTAACTAGATACTGGTCTCTATCACAACAAGGTCACCTTCAGCCTCACTCCAAATCAAAGGCTTGGCAACTAAGCACACAACTGTAAAATGGCCTATTTGATAATCTATATTTACATTTGTCAGAACGAGCAAAATGCTTAGATAATGTAAATGTGTTTGATAAAGTCTTAAATTTTTTTGTTTGTTTTACTTTTCCTTACTTGCTTTTGTAACTTGTTTTATAGCTTTACCATGTGAAATATGCGAGGAACTGCGTCCGTCGGACAAGCTCATAGATCATCAACTTCAATGCCGAAAGGAGAGAGAAAATGGGAAGCGAAGAGAGTTGAAAGATACGTCATTTGAAGCACAAGAATTTGCGTTTAATGAATGCAGCACCGTTGCAGTTCATGGAGTTAGGAAGTTCAGCGAGGATACAGTCCAACTGTAGAATTTGAAATGATAGTAACATCAGTGACTCTGCCGATGATCTTTTTGAGTGGCCGGCGGAGCAATTTTTCAACGCCGTAAAGAGCGAGTTGGCAAGTTGCCTCTAAAATTGTCAGGGAGATATGTACTGCAATAATTTGGCATTTGGGCCCGATGAACTCGCATAAAACTTCCTTTCATGGAGTAAGGGAACTGGTGGCTCAATTTGAAAAGCTCATGTTCAGTTTACAACGTCGTGGGGCAGTAGATTGGACTCACATTAAGATCAAACAAAACGCAATAAATACAACAGACTGTAGAGATTTACATAAACCGAAAACAGCGTTACAGTTCAAATATCCATGCAGTATTATTCTTATTAATCAACTCAATAATCAACATTTACAATTTTAACGAAATTTATCTGCAATAATTTATTATTTAATCCATACAGGGGTTGCCCATCTTTGTTAAGTTCCGTATGATAATATTGGCGTGCTGATAACTGTTCATTTACCCTGATTATAGATTCGCATTACAAATTTGGTTTATGCTTTGTAAGCATCCTTCCTTGATATTTTCGTTGTCTACCGTTTTCTGAGCCTAGAGAATTTTTTTCGTTTAAAGCTAAGCTTCCAAGCTGCGGATGAGTGATTTTTAACTTAGAATTTTCGTTCAGGTGTTTCGCAAAACTATTAAGAGAAGATGTCGACATCCATCAAACAATTTTCTCTCCTACTTTCATATTTTGTAGCCCAATACGTTCTAATAATTGTGGCGTAATTTTTTGTGAAAATATATTTTAGTTTTCGAGAAATTATTTTTTCGTTCGACCGCTCAAATATGCAATTTTCACCGTAAATATTACCCGATTTGTGTGTCCTCTTGTAACGAATTTACTTGACCTCTGGTATTTCTTTCGTAAATATTTATGTCCGACATACTTTTCCTATGTCGAAAAGAAGCATCAAAACAAAGACAGTTTCAACAATGACCGATATGACAGAATCTACTGAGCTTCTAGCTTTTTAAAGACATAAGGATAGTTATAAAGTTGCTGTAAAAATTTCCTTGTGTATTTGTGTTGTTCTATCGTGAGACGAACTCAAAGTCCGGCAAAATTTACTCGCTAGCGACTGAAATATACATGGTGTGCCTACTTTGTCGCCACCGTTTACTGGCATAAATCACTACAATTTGTAAAAAAGCTAGTCACGCAATAATCGATATCGACACAAATATTTACCCTTTATAAAAATTTTTGTTTATGTTAAATTAAAAATATTAGAGTATGTGCTTTATGTGGTCACGAATCGTTTCAGTGGCAGTGAAGCAATTAAAGGCGGGTTGTTGCTTCAACGCTATTGAAATTTATAGCATTCAGAAAGGAGAGCAAAGCGTGATGCTCTGGTAATAAAAACTTTAAGGGACCTTTTACATGATATCGGAGTGAGTTTTGTTCAAAACCGAGTTCATCCCGGTTGCCACATGATATCGGGGTAAAATTCTTTCGAAACAAGTCATTTCTGAATGAGTTTATTGGGTGTTTTCATTCCAGAACGAAACACTCATTGTGGACGACCTTTTGTACATGTATAGTATAAACGCGGTACGACACTTATAGTGGTGTTCTTAGCTGCGAGGATCTCTTACATTCGTTTCTTCACCGCAGTGCAAATATATGAATTTCGTATATCTAAAATCATTATTCATCACTTGGATGGTATATTTGGACCCAACATATTGATCAGCTCCCAGTTGGTAAAGCGCTGCACCGGTATCGCAGAGGTCATGGGTTCAAATCCCGTACGGGCCTGAAATTTTTTTCAGGTCCTATTTTCAACTACTCGTTTCAGTAGTGTTCTTAGCTGCGAGGATCTCTTACATTCGTGTATGAATCCTCTTTAGGAGAGAGGGAAGCGTAGAAAAATACAAGAAAAGACATAAATACTTGTTTTTACAGGCTAAATTATCTTGCATGTAAACACGATATGAAATTCTTTCGTTTCAGAACGAAACTCATTTTGGACTTATGTAAAAGGACCTTAGAGATGGACCATTAGATTTTTGAGGGGGAGGGGGGAGGGGGGACTTTTGCTAATTGCGCGATGTGTCCACTTCCGTTTAAGGCTGTGCTCGATATTTTTGGGGGTCCGTCCCTTAAATGCGATCAGGTCCCACAACCTTTCATGTGATAAAAGAATTTGGATTTATATGTATTACTCACGTTTTTGTTTTTTTTTGCTTTTGTACTACCGAGCGAATTTCAAGTGATAATTTCAGGAAGTAAGAAGCAACAACAAAAGGATTCCTATCAAAGCGAGGTGCCATTTTCAGTCATACCTGGTCGGACACCTTGAAAACAAAGGGTGACACGCAAGCAGTTTACTGCAAATTTGACATGAAAATAATTCTGATGCCTCTTTGAAAGGAAAAGAAGCTTGAACAGGAGATATCGCAAGATCTTTGGCTATGTTGCAAAAGAATACTCAATGTACTAGAAGTACACACATCGAATTCTGGATACTCTTGAATAGTCTGTTTAACAAATGCAGACGTACAGTTATTTTATTCCCTACCAAATAAGTAATTAACCAGTTCACGTGAATTTTACGAGGTGAGATTGACAGCTCGTAGTTGGCAAATTACATTTTTTTTGTCTTTAGGTGCTGACGGGGGAAGGCGAAAAAATTGGTGGGTGAGGATGTTTATCTACCTTTTACCCTGTCTACTCGCGTTTTTCGCTCAATAAGATACCTGAAATAAGCATTACTTAGACGATTTTAATGATCTGACTTGAGCCTCTAGAGCACATCGATAAAGGAGTTTTTATTTTTGGGGATTTTTCAATTTTTTTATGTTTGAACTGGTACTTTTTAGGGGTAAACATTAATTGTTGCCGCTCCCACACGGATGAGACTCATTTTATTTTTTTACTTTTATTGGGGTCGTTTTCGAAATTCCCGGTGCACACCCCCGCCCTGTTTTGTATAGGGGTCCCCCGGAGATGCTGATACGTGCAGCATACTTTTAACTTAGCAAGGACAAATTCTGATGTGATTTTTGGTGAAGAGAAACAAATTTGGTCAGCATTTAGCAGCTAGTGCGAAAGGGCCCTTTACCACCGTGTGCATAATTACGCGTCCCGCCAGACGGCGGGAAGCCAACAAAGTGTTCAAACATTAGTATAGAAAACTCTGCCTCTGTCTATATTTTTGGTAGCATATTGACCAATTCCCAATCGGGACCCAAGTCTGACGAGACGCCATCTCTTGGTATTTCGGAGGTCGATTCATCTTTGAATTTATATTTGTCACGCTTGTCATGCAACTGATATAATAAGATGAAGAAGATATATAAACTGGATGGTAGAGCATCACGTGATCATCGAAAAGGCTAATGAAATCATAAATAAACAAGGTAAGAATGTTATGCTAGATTTCTTTTTAAAAATTGTAGTGATTTATGCTAGTAAACGGTGGCGACAAGTAGGCACACCACGTATATTTCGTGGTCGCTAGCAAATAAATTTTGCCGGAATTTGAGTTCGCCTCACAAAGAAACTACATCACAATTAATGGGACATATTGGGCTACAAAATATGAAAGTAGAAGTGAAGGCGAATTTTGGGTGAATTGCCCCTGCTTGTCTGATACAAGCTGACATTAGCTCTTAATAATTATGGAAATATGTTGAAAACTCAAAGAATACAAGCTGAGACGGTTCTTGGAACCCTGATTAACATGAATGGATGACAATTAAAGCAGTCACGCGCAGTAAAATCTTGTTTATGCTAATATCACTGTATTTCTTTCCCCTCTCTGATATGATGATTCGGTGTTAAAAACGGATACATGATGTAAAAAGGTCACCTCTGAAAAAGACAACAATTAAAATATTAATTGAAATTAAAATATTTTGCATGATGCCTCTTCTTTATTTGTTTGCTGTTTATTGCTGCTTGCTTTCGATTGCGTACTTCAATACAGTGATTTAAAAATGTAAACAGCTTATCGAGCAATAAAATAATTTATTTTCAACATCGAAAAAACTGGCCATAGGAGTGGCTTGAAAGAGCAGCACAGGAAATTGGAAAAAAGGAGTGTAAAACTGACTGACTAATTTCTCTCACCTTTTTTGAAATGAGTTATTCATCATTTTCTCTAGGAAGTGGGCGATTTGCGATTCTTTGATGGAAAATTGTACTTGGCTGCACAGCCATACGCTGTATACCAATCGCTGTCCCGATGTAGTTTCCTTCTGTCTCCAGAACTCTTCTCTGATGCGGTATAACATGTATGGCACCGTCCTGCTCCGCTCGTTGCTGCCCCAGCTGCATCAAGACTAAGTGGTTCTTAACGACGATAAAAATTATTAAGAGCAAAATAAAGAGACAGGCGAGGCTCACGATCTCAATAACTGACATTGTACCAATAAAACTGTAGATCTCTACTACACCCAACTCCCACACATAGACAGGTAGAATATTAATACTACTGAATCAGTGATTTACCAGGGTGTTTTGCTACGCGCCTAAATGAACGCAAGTTGATTGGTTTATGATTCCATGAGAGCCACGTTCCACGCATTTCTCAACCAAGATATCTACAACACCAACTCCCACGCACAGACAGGTAGAATATTAGTACTCCCAATGAATCAGTGATTTACTAGTGTGTTTTCGTCAAGGAACGCCCTACAAATACCGACATATGACACGAAAATAACTGTTAGATTTCATCCCGGAAAACTGCACCGACGGAGAAGAGAAATTTTCCACGTGCCTGATTTGTTCTTCACCGAACGATCGCCGAAAATGGTGCTCGGTAGAAAAGACCGAAATAAGGTTGGAACGTGAAAAATTAGATGAATCAGACTGTTTCATATATAAAAATATATTTCAATCAAAAATGCAAGAAATACAGACAATCTGGTGCTTCCTCTCTTGAAAATATCAATTTGTATTTACCTTCGTTATGGTAAAAATCGTGACGAAGGAGAACTTGTTTAGCTCCCCCGAAATGCCGCCCACGTTCGTGTATTTTACTTCCACAACGTTTATTTAAAAATAAAAAACCGGAATATTACTTCTCAAAGTGGTGAGCGACATTTATACTGTAATGCAGGAAGCATAAAAATGCGAAGAGGTCAATGCAGTTGCCAAATTTGACTTTACCGCAGACAACTGACGAAGTCATCTAACGATCTAAAATAAACAACTCTTATTGTAGGAAAATTTCAGCATTTGATTTAGATGGGGTTTAGGGATAAGAGAGAGATTTGACCAGTTTACAAGAAGAGCAATACATATTATTTCACAAAGAAATCCGAGCCTCGTGTACATTTGAAAAAGGAATATAACTAATACATTAGAAGACCTGAAATGACTGACAAAGAAAAGCGGATCAGAAGTTTAATCGCTAAAAGATCAGTTGTAGCGGCGGAAGATATTGATGGAGCGTTTCCACCAATTACAACAGCGAGATTTCCGTTCTAAAATGATCAAGTCACGTAATTGATCTCTTAGAAACAAGAATGAATGACGGGCGAAAAGCTTTCGTCAAAACAGACGGGAGGTCAAGCGATCAGGCGGCCTCAAGCGCCGACCAAAGCGGAAAAAATTGGCGCACGAAAGCGAAAGCATTTCATCGCTTTACCATGTGAAACATGCGAGGAACTGTGTCCGTCGGACAAGCTGATAGATCATCAACTTCAATGCCGAAAGGAAAGAGAAAATGCGAAACAAAGCCAGTTGAAAGATACTTCATTTCAAGCACAAGAATTTGCGTTTAATTAATGAATGTAGTACTGGTGATTCGTTGCCAATTCATGGACTTAGGTATATAGCAAGGGTACAGTCCAACTATTGAATCTGAAATGATAGTAATACCGATGACTCTGCCGATGATCTTTTTGAGCTGCCAGCGAAGCAATTTTTCAACGCCACGATGAGCAAGTTGGCAAGTTGTCTCTGAAATTGTAAGGGAGATATGCAGTAGTGCATCCAGACCTTGAGCAAAGGGGAAGCCCGTTTTTTTATCACTTGCTCTACCGGCTCTGGCATAAAATCCGCCAGTGGTATGCACTGCCAAAATTTAGCATCTGCGCCCAGTGAACAAATACTTCCTTTCTCAGAGAATAAAGTGAAGGTACTGGTGACTTAATATTTGAAAAAACTCATCCATTATTCCACAAAGTCTTGGGGCAATAGATGGGACTCACATTGAGATCAAACGACATGCAATGAATACAACATACAATAGAGATCTATATAAACCGAAAACAGCGTTATAGTTTAAATGTCCAAGCAGTGTGTGACTACCGTTATCAGTTTATAAAATGGCCTGGAGGTGTACATGATGCAAGGCTGTTTGCTAATTCTTAAATAACTTATCATTTGAAAGGTGAAAGAGTTCCTTCTATGCCGAAGGGAATAAATGAAGACCTCTTGTTTTTGTCTCCTGCCTATCCACATTCAAACTCGAAGATGAGTCCGGACTATCCGGGAACAGATCGCAGTGCTCACTAGTTGGCATCGCCTCAGAATTTGCCGTACTATCAGTCTGGAAAGAGAGCTTTGGGTAGAAATATTACCTGTTGCAGATTCACATAACTCGAAGTAAAGCAAAACCACGCAAACAAAACCGCTTCTCCTTCCACTGTCAACAGGTTGCCTGAATTTGGATCAATGCCTTTAAACTTGGTTGATACCACCTTTTTAATGATTTCACATTCCCTATCTGGATAGTGCGAAATAACACAAACACCGCGGGCTCCGCTCGTTGAGGCATGCACAGATTAACGAGTACGTCACATCAAGTCATGTATGCCTTTTGGGGTTTGTCAGGACACGTTTGTTACGTGGACTACAAGGAAGGCCTCCAACCGTCATGCAATCAAATGCGTGTTGAGGAATATGAAAAACAGGCCCACTTCTTTTAAACTGCCAATCTGTCTGAACCGTCAACAAAGCAGGTTCCTGAATAATTAATTAACTGAATAATCAACATTTAAATTTTTAATTTCTCCGTAACAATTTATTATTTATACCATCTAGGTGTTGCTCATCTTCGTTAAGTTCCTTATGGTAATATTGGCGTGCCTGATAATTATACAGTTTACAATTAGATTCGCCTCACAAGTTTAGTTACAGCTCTATGCATTGTAAGCATTGCCCTCGGTTGACAAGAATGATGCTTAACCCGCTATTGGCTTACTTTGGCCATCTGTTCTTTAAAAATTAAGATAAAAAGAGTAGCTAAAAAAAATCCCGGGCCAGAAAGCGACATAAACTGGAAAGCTGACTAACGTATTTAAAGGCACTTACATGTAAAATAACTGAAAGGCTGCTACTCCTGTCACTTAACTTTATACGGAGCATACCCTTTTTTTTTTAGATTTGTCACAAAATGTTATGCTATGCTTCTCGTGTTCCAAAAGTGAAGTTTTAGAACACAATTCTAGCAGCATAGCCTAACCAAAACAAATCGTATTAAATTATCATATTATAAATTTTGAAACAATGAATAAGACCTGCAGTTTCGTAAAATTAAGTTTAATGGATAAATTACAGATATCTTAAATAATTTAATGATTATGGAAATATATGAAGAACTAGAATACAATCAACACTGAGTGTTCTTGAGACCTCGATTGACATGACTGGATAACAATGTGAGCAGCCACGCGCACTCAATTATCTTATTTGTTAATGTCAGTATATTTCTTTCTCCTCTCTGACAAGATGAATGTCATAAAACTTCCTTTCACAGAGAATGAAACGAAGGAATCGGTGACTCAATTTGAAAATGCTCATGTTATTCTACAATGCCTTGGGGCAATAGATGGGACTCACAATAAGATCAAGCAACCCGCAATAATTATAGAAGACTATAGAGATCTATGTAAACTGAAAACAGCGATATCGACACTTTTACTTACTCCGACCAATTATAATTTTTGAAACAATAAGACCGGCGTTTTCGTGAAATAAAGTTTAATGGATACATTACAGGTATCTACAACAATTTAAAGACTATGGAAATATATGGAAAACTCAAAGAATATAAACTGAGATGTACTAGAGACCCTGATTGACATCATTGGATAACAATGGGAGCAGCCATCACGCGCACTCAAATCTTGTATTTGCTGATGTCAGTAAATTCCTTTACCCTCTCTGACATGATCAATGTTAAAAACGAATACTTGATGTAAAAAAGTCACCTTTAAAAAAGAGCTGTTGGGATAAAAATGTGCAATTAGAATGATTGCATGATCTCTCTGCCTTTTTGTGTGTTGTTTATTTCTGCTTGCTTTCGACTGCGTATATTCAAAGCAGTGACTGAAAATGTAAATATCTTATCGAGCGATGAAATGAATATTTCAACATCTAGAAAACTGGCCATAGGAGTAGCTTGAAAGAGCAGCACAGGAAATTGGAAAAAAAAAAGTGTAAGACTGATTGAGTAATTTCTCTTACCCTTTTTAAAATGAGTTATTCATCGTTTTCACGAGGAAGTGGGCGATTTGCAATTCTTTGATGGAAAAATGTACTTGGCTCCACAGCCATACGCTGTATACCGACCGCTGTCCCGATGTAGTTTCCCTCTGACTCCTGAACACCTCTCTGATGCGGTATAACATGCATCCCTATGGGAGCCATCTCACCCACTCTAGGCTGTAGAGGCGTATCAGGTGTCGGGCTCGCTCTGTCTTGTACATACATCATGGTACTGTCCCGTTCCGCTCGTTGCTGCCACAACTGCATCAAGACTAGGTGGTTCTTGATGACGATAAACATTATTAAGAACAAAATAAAGAGACAGGCGAGGCTCACGATCTCAATAACTGACATTGTACTAAACTGTAAATCTCTGACTGAAATCGTCTATCCAAGGCAATAGATGGAGCTTCTGCTCGTAAAAGGAGCCAAGTAGAAGTGATTTACTCAATGAACCTTGCATGCACTTGGCATAGTTGTATATGGCCTCGCCTCGAGAGGATTTAAGATCCGCGTGATCATTATGTCAAAAAATAGGTCAATCAAAACATCAATCGACCGCCGGAACTGGTTAGGAAATAGAAAGCGGTCACATGGAAAGAAAACTATAATACATAAATTTCACTTCTGTCACTGAGGTCAAGGAGAAATATTGAGCTGGAGCTGGACCACTATTAATCTATTTATAGCGATGGACCAAACTTGCTATCTGTTTACCTGCGTAAAAGATTGTAAACCACTCTCTTCCGGCTCGTGATTTACAGCTTTTCTTTTTTTATTTTCCTTTTTCCACAAGTGGTAATTTAAACCGAAAGAAAGTGCGTTTTTTGTTAATGAGACCTGGTTAATTTGATATTTGATATTTGTGCGCTTTGATAATGACACGTAACTGAGATTAGTCTTACATCTTTTATTGAGGTCAAGGAGCTGGACCTGGACCGCTATTTATCTGTTTACAGCGATGGACCAAACTTGCTATCTGTTTACCTGCTTAAAAGGTAGTAAATCACTCTCTACCGGCTCGTGATTTACATCTTTTCTTTGTTTTTTTCCTTTTTCCACAAATAGTAATTTAAACCGAAAGAAAGTGCGTTCTTTGTCAATGAGACCTGGTTAATTTGATATTTATATTTTGGCAAAGAGTCGGTTCGTGTGCGCTTTTATGATGCGTGGAACACTAAACTGAGATGAGTCTTTACATCGATCGATTTTCGCTGGGTGCGAAAAACCTATGGATCATGTGTACTATAGGTGGCCTATATCGACCGACTGACGGGTATCGGTCAAGTATCGCTCTAACAGGACCTCAACGTTATATTCCTTGTACAAAGTTACCGATATTAACTGTCCAGTTTATGTCGGTAATGAGATCCACCTAAATTGTATCAGCAAAAATTGCAGTGTGTAAATGCTCAGCTAAACGAAAAGAAAATGATCTTTTAAAACTGAACTAGGCGGTTAAACTCATAAGCAAAGTGATTTCATGAAGACTTCTTTTTCCAGTGCGAGGTCAGCCGTTATTTGTTTGTTTTTTATTATTGTTATTTTACCTAGAATAGGGCGTCTTTTTGGGGGGTTTGGGCCTTAACGACGGTATTAATTTTTTTTGGCATTCTTAAATAGGGAACTCCGAGACACCCACCTATCCGAAATACAGTACTTACCCGCTGATAAGAACCTAGAGTTTAAGAACCTGTTCGCCTAAAAATATCAATTTAGACCCCCTTTACATAAGAACCTCTTTAGCCTCAATTTGAAACAGGTTCTTATTTTAAAAAGTGAAAAATAAACCTTGAACCTTAAAGATCTTCAGGAAAAGATAAAAGACATGACTCTCAAAAGTGGTGAACTTAAACATGTATGTACCATAAAAATCTCTAAATTTGGTATAAATAATGTATGAAAAACAGTAGTATTTATATGTTGGTTTTGAATTAGAATTAGAGTACAGAGTACACCCTACAAGTACATTTAGAACTGAGAATTATGAATGCAGTTTCAATTTGAATTCTTGATTTTATAGTAGGGTTTATAGTAGGATACAGTTCTTGATTTTATGGACGACAGACTGTACATGCAAAGGACATACATTGAAAGTACCTTAAGAGCTAATGTCAGCATGCATCAAACAAACAACGGCAAGTCACCCAAATTTGTTTTCTCCCCTACTTTCATATTTTGTAGTCCAATATGTTCTAATAATTGTGGTGTAGTTTTTTTTGTAAAAATTTATTTTAGTTTTCGAGAAATAATTTTTTTCGTTCGATCTCTCAAATATGCAAATATTCACCGTGAATATTATACGAGTTGTGTGACCTCATGTAACGAATGTACTAGACCTACGGTAATTTTGTTAACATAATCCTTTGTTTTATCATCTTAACTTAATCCTCTGTCGTTATTGAAGCTGGCAAATAAATATTTATGTTTTGGTAAATATTTTTGTCCGACATACTTTTCCTATGTCGAAAAGTAGCTTCAAAACAAAGACAGTTTTAACAATGACCGATGTGACAGAATCTACTGAGCTTCAAGCTTTTATAAGACCAAAGGATGGTTACAAAGATACTGTAAAAATTTCCTTGTGTATTTGTGTTGTTCTATCTTGAGACGAACTCAAAGTCCGGCAAAATTTACTTGATAGCGACTATGAAATATACATGGTGCTACTTGTCGCCACCGTTAACTGGCATAAATCACTACAATTTCCAAAAAAATCTAACATAATACTCTTACCTTGCTTATTTATGATTTTATTAGCTGTTTCGATGATCACGTTAATTATGCTCTACCACATTCTAGCCAGATTTGAATTCCAGTTTATATATCTTCTCCAACTTATTATATCAGTTGCGTGACAAGCGTGACACAGAAATTCAAAGACGAATCAACCTCTGAAATACCGAGAGATGGGTGTTTTTTTCCTCTCTGCATGACATCTTGAAAAACCTTTCAGGAATTACTGCATTCAGAGAACCAAAATGTCCAGATCCATCAATGATTCCTTTGCCGGCTGAAGTCAAAGTATGGTTACAGTAGTCAATTTTATTGACAAGCTACATACTGATTTAACTAACTGATCTGTTTTATAAGCGTCTCATCTTAATGCTAACATGGAGATTTGCTATTTACTGAGATACCTGTGGTAGCCTAGTCATAAAATTCCTTTTTTTTTCCTCCGCCACAAAATGGAAAAATTGCGCAATAGTACCCGGTGGTCATTGGGCCCTCAACACCATGACAACTAACTGTGATCCAATGAGGTGTTCACATGCTGATCACGCGTGTTATCTTGATGATAATTGACGTTGTCATGCATGGACAGGGCCGGGTCACATGAGAAACCACGAGATTTTTGGTCATAAAACTCTTTTGTCAGTCGTTTTGTATTTCAACGTGTTTGGATTACGATCACCTGGAGCATTATGGCGCAAACGCTCAAAATACTTACAGACGCATACACAAGTCGTATTGTTCGCGGCCAATCCACACTAAAAGATGTTATTGAGCGGTAATTTTGGAACGGATTGAGTCGCGAACGCTTGAAAGTCATGAAAGCCTCGAATGACTTGTATGCCTTGTATGCCTTGTATGCCAAGTATGCTAATGTCTTAATTGAAAAACGTACAGTTGTAAAAAGCAAAATCTGAAATTCGAAACCAAACTGCATATACTCTATGTAATCTATTGAACAACGGTAGTTATATAATAAGCTCAGTTATGCACGCATTCTGATTGGGTCTCCCTTATGATCTATTGGAGGACAGACGTATAGATGACGTCATCATAAAAACTTTTTTTCAATTCTTTATTATATAAAACAAATAGATTCCAAGTTGCCGTGCATCTGTTCAGTAATAGATCACAGACGACGTCAAAATGTGGTAAGAACACCAGTGACACACTCGGCTGCGCCTCGTGTGCCACTTTTTGTTTCGCAAACAAAGGAGTTAATCACCCACACCGGAAATGGCGACGAGGTATTCCTCGCGACTCCCGTACGTTTGTTTTCCAATTTGTCCGGGCCGCTGCCAATCACTTCTTGCTTAGAAATCTACGAAACCTGCCAAGTGGAAGTACGGTGGCTACTGTTGCTTGCCGATATTTTCCGTCGGAAAAAAGTAGAAGTCAGTAAATGTGACCGATTCTGCCCGGAAAATTTTATTGTCTGGAGCTTGGATATGTCAGGAGAGTTTCATTGACAGCTGGATTAATTACACCCCATGTTGTGAAATCATTATAAAGACATCGATCTTTCCTTCGCTTTTCTTGTCACATACAAAAAGGGAAAAGTGAGGCAACTGAAAGATGATTCATGCTAACCCGTCGGTATCACTTCGCGCTGGCACAAGTCGACCTAACAGGCACAACGCATATCTTGATAGTGGAGGATCGAAAACAGGAATGGAATTGGTGATATTTTCAATCACAATTATAGTCCAGTGTTTAAGTGCCAGTTTCGCATTCGCATGACGAAAGATTAAAGAAACGCTACGGCCCAGCGTAAAATTTTGACATACAAATAATCAGTCGAAAAGCCGCTCAAAATAATTTGTATGATTCAATGAACACTCCATAAATCAGTAGCAGTTACCAGTATATCAACTTCCCACCCCTCCCTGCGTACTAGTACTTCTTTCTCCTATAGTAGCAACGCAGTCTTCCTACCATCTCTCCCTGAGTACTGAGAGACTGCATCCCACCCATCCCTAAGAAGTAATGTTCTGCCTCCCCCCCTATAAAAAAATAGTCCATATTTTACCCTACGCCCCTAGGCAGAGGGTAAAATATGGACTGGACCATTTTTTTACCTTTTCTTTTGGACCATTTTTTCGGGGGGGAGGCTGACCATTAACACTTAGGGGTAGGTGGGATGCAGTCTATCAGCATTCAGGGAGGGATGGTAGGCAGACTTGTTAATGAGGGAGGGGTAGAGGACGAACTATCAGTACGCAGGGAGGGGTGGGAGGTTTATGTATGAGTAACTACTACTAATTATGGAGTGTTCATTGAATCAAACAAATTGTTTTAAGCGGTTTTTCGACCGACTATTAGTATGTCAAAATTTTTGTGCTGGGTCGTAGCGTTTATTTCATTCTTGTCGTGCGAATGCGAAACTGGCACTGAAACGCTGGACTATAATTGTTATTAAAATATCGCCATCTTCCACTGTTAAGTCATGCGTGTGCCTGTTTGGTTGACTTGTGCTAGTGCTAAGTGATACTCGTGGATCATCTTTCAGTTGCCTCAGGTTTCCCTTTTTGTATGTGACTATTGGCCTATCCACACTAGCGACAAAATTGTAAATATTGATAAATTTTCTGTCATTATCAACACTTTACAAGTGCGGATGCAAACTCTGGCTTGAAATACTTATGCAAATTGATATGCAGCCAGCTAATTTGCATAACATTTTTTTCCGACGCAAAGCTCGTCATGACATAGGAAAAGTACGTCGGACAAAAATATTCACTAAAAAAAAAATATTTCTTTTCCAGCTTCAATAACGACAGCGGATTAAGTTTAGAAGATAAAACAAAGGATTATGTTGACAGAAATACCGGTCGAGTATATTCGTTACACGAGGTCACACAAATCGGGTAATATTCACGGTGAAAATTTGCATCGTCGAACGAAAAAAAGCCAAAAAATATTTCACAAAAAAACTACACCACAATTATTAGGACAGATTGGGTTACAAAACATGAAAGTAGGAGTGAAAGCGAATTTTGGGTGACTTGCCGCTGCTTGTCTATACAAGCTGACATTATTAGCTCTTAACAATTATGTGATATGTTCAAGACTCGAAGAATACATGCTGAGACGGTTCTTGGAACCCTGATTAATGGGAGCATTTACGCGCACGAAAAACTTTTTAATGTCACAATATTTGCTAATGTCACAATATTTGCTAATGTCACAATATTCGCTAATGTCACTATATTTCTTTCCCCTCTCTGATATAAAAAGGTCAGCTCTGAAAAAGACCTGTCGGCATAAAAACAACAATTAAAATGAGTGGCTTGAAAGAGCAGCACAGGAAATCGGAAGAAAAGGGAGTGTAAAACTGACTGATTAATTTCTCTCACCTTTTTTGAAACGAGTTATTCATCATTTTCTCGAGGAAGTGGGCGATTTCCAATTCTTTGATGGAAAATTGTACTTGGCTGCACAGCCATACGCTGAATACCAATCGCTGTCCCGATGTAGTTTCCTTCTGTCTCCAGAACTCTTCTCTGATGCGGTATAACATGCATGGCACCGTCCTGCTCCGCTCGTTGCTGCCCCAACTGCATCAAGACTAAGTGATTCTTAACGACGAAAAACATTATTAAGAACAAAATAAAGAGACAGGCGAGGCTCACGATCTCAATTACTGACATTGTACTAATAAAACTGTAGATCTCTCTACAACACCCAACTCCCACGAAGACAGAGAGGTAGAATACTACTGAATGAGTAATTTAGTAGTGTGTTTTGCCACGAGCCAAAAAGGACGCACGTTGATTGGTTTATGATTCCATGAGACTCACGTTCCACCCATTTGCCATTCAAGCCTATTAATAATTCTCGTGCGCCAATGACCTGTCTATTAAAAGGTCCCTTTACTAATACTTCTCAAACACGGACAATTTGTTTCATTTTGACAATTTGAACTGTTATGGTATGATCTCTTGGTTTTACGTCAGGAAACGTCCTGCAAATACCGACGTATGACACGAAAATAACTACTAGACTTCATCCCGGAAAACTGCACCGAAGGAGAAGAGAAATTTTACCACGTGCCTGATTTGCTCTTCACCGAACGATCGCCGAAAATGATACTCGGTAGAAAAGACCGAAATAAGGTTGGAACGCGAAAAATTAGATGAATCAGTCTGCTTCATATGTAAAAATATATTTGAATCAAAAATGCAAGAAATACAGACAATCTAGCGCTAAATTAACTGTGCATGAAAAATATAAACAGATCAATAAAAAATGGAAATATCAATGTGTATTTACCGTTCGTTATGGTAAAAACCGTAACGAAGGAGAACTTGTTTAGCTCCCCCGAAATGCCGCCCATGTTCGTGCATTTTGCCTCCACAACGTTTATTTAAAAATAAAAAACCGGAATATTACTTCTCAAAGTGGTGAGCGACATTTAGACTGTAATGCCTGAAGCATAAAAATGCGAAGAGGTCAACGCAGTTTCCAAATTTGATTTTCACGCAAACACCTGAAGAAGTCATCCAATGATCTAAAATAAACAACTCCTATTGTAGGAAAATCTCAGCATTTGCTTTATATAGGGTTTAGAGATAAGAGAGAAATCTAACCGGTTTACATGAAGAATAATACATATTATTTCACAAAGCAATCCTAGCCTCGTGTGTATTTGAAAAAGGAATATATCTACTAAATATATTAACATGGAAGACCTGAAATGACTGACAAAGAAAAGCGGATCAGAAGTTTAAACGCCAGAAGATCAGTTGTAGCGCTGGAAGATATTGATAGAGCATTTCCACCAATTACAACAGCGAGATTTCCGAATGATCACGTGAATGGTCTCTTAGAAACAAGAATGGATAACGGGCGAAAAGCTTTCGTCAAAACAGACGGGAGGTCAAGCGATCAGACGGCCTCAAGCGCCGACGATAGCGGAAAAAAATTGGCGCACAAAAGCGAAAACATTATTGTAGCTTTACATGTTAAACATGTGAGGAACCGTGTCCGTCGGACAAGCTAACAGATCATGAACTTCAATGCCGAAAGGAGAGAGAAAATGCGAAACGAAGCGAGTTGAACGATACTTCATTTGAAACACAAGAGTTTGCAGTTTCATGGAGTTTGGTAAATAGAAGTTCAGCGAGGATACAATCCAACTGTAAAATTTGAAATGATAGTAACACCAATTACTCTGCCGATGATCTTTTTGAGCGGTCAGCTAGCAATTTTTCCACGCCGCGAAGAGCGAGTTGGCAAGTTGTCTCTAAAAATTGTCAGGGTGGTATGCACTGCAATAATTTGGCATCTGGGCCCAGTGAACATAAAACTTCCTTTCACAGAGAATTAAATGAAAAAAATGGTGGCACAATTTGAAAAAGCTCATGTTATTCCACAATGTCTTGAGGCAAAAGGATGGGACTCACATTGAGATCAAACAACACGCAATAAATATAACAGACAATAGAGATCTATATAAACCGAATTCGAAGACCGCGTTATAATTTAAATGTCCACGCAGTATTAATCCTTATCAATCAACTGAATAATCAACATTTAAAAATTTCTCTTCAATAGTTTATTATTTATACCATTCAGGTGTTGCCTACCTTCATTAAGTTCCGTATGGTAATATTGGCGTGCCTGATAATTTTTCAGTTACCCTGATTAGCTAGATTCGTATCACACATTCGATTTATGCATTGTAAGCAAATTAATTGTTAATTTCGTTGTCTAAGGTTTTCAGAGCTTAAGGAATATTTTGTTTATAGCATACCCTTTGTTTTAGTGTTGTTTTGTTAAAGACACTTTAAATGACTGAAAGGCTTCTACTCCTGTCACTTAATTTTGTGGGATGGGGTAACCCAAAGAATATCCTTTGTTCTGGAAGCATAGCGTAGCCAAAACAACCTGTCTACTGCTTTTAATCAGGAATTTCACTTCCGGCCGAACTTGGTAATTGTTACGGAACGTCGTCAACGTACTATATCGATACCTCAACTAATTGGAATTTTTGACACAATGAATAAGACCAGCATATTCGTGAAAGTTTAATGGATACATTACAGATATCTAAAAAAATCTAACGATTATGAAAATATATTGAAAACTCAAAGAATTCAAGCTGAGATGTCCGTGAGACAAATTGCATTGAATTGACGTGAATGGATTACAATGTGAGCGGCCACGCGCACTCAAATCTTGTATTTGCTAATGTCACTAAATGTCTTTCCCCTCTCTGACACTTCGTATTGGTGTTCTACTTGGTTCACGGTCAGGTCTACATACACGATGAGATTTGCGTCAATGCTTCTCTCGACTAACATTAGATAGCTCAGTTGATATAGCATGTTTCTGGATGTAAGGTTTATCATAAATGTTCGCTCATAAAGAGATCTCTCATGAGGTTCGCGGACCGACCCGTTCCGAAAACGCTCGACATCCTTTAGTGTGGGTCTACCGCGAACGATGTGTGCATATTTTGTATGCGTTTTGAGCTATTATAAACAGTGTCTGTGCTGATTTTGCGACCGAACGAAAAAAAAAAAAACGAAGCCAGAATTTCAACTCGGTCGTTCCCTTTGGAGAGCCCGAGTAATTACTACATTTCATCCGAATCTCTTACAAGGCGGGAAAAGCGAAGCAGATAGAGAGGTGCAGTACGTGTAGCCGACCGGTTAAACAGGTTTTTTTACAGTACAAAATAACCAACTGTCCAAATACTGTGCTCGATCCATTGTATGTGACAATGCCTGGATGCGGAGAGGATTTAAAGATCTACGTGATCATTATCTCGTAAAGTAAGTCAATCAAAACATAAATCGACCCCCTTCACTGGTTAGGAAATAGAAAGAGGTCACATTGAGAGAAAATCAATATTAATATTCCGTATATAAAAATTGCGCATTCCGAAGGATCGTTATCGGTAACTAAAGAGCTTGTTCACTAAAGCTAAAACTATGAAAGACTTGTGGCTAGGTAGTTTCTAGTTTTCTATCAAACCAGTGCACTCATTCAATAAAAAAAATCAAAGTTTGTTGTCGTGGTCCCACGATAGCGTCGTTTTATACTCAGGATAATGCCGTCACGTATAGGAACGCGGTAGCTATCTAGAATTATCTGATGAAAAAAAAGGTAAGATTTGTTTAAAACGCCAAACGATAGAACTTACTTTTGCTGAATAGAAACACACTTCCACGCGAATTTTCTCGGTTTGATTACTGTGATACATCTAACTTTCCGCTTTTCGTAAACTTATTTAAAGAGACAATTGGGTTGAGCATTGTTTGATAAGCTTTGTTGAAATGTTGTCATACACTTTTCTTAATGTTGCGTGGTCCACTGATCTTACGTATTGACTGAGCATTGCCTCAAGTGTCAATCAGGAAGTGACTATTTTACTTCAGGGAATTTGGCTACGATTTGCGCTGTTGTCATACACTTTTCTTAATGTTGCGTGGTCCACTGATCTTACGTAGTGACTGAGCATTGCCTCAAGTGTCAATCAAGCGGTGACTATTTTACTTCAGGGAATTTGGCTACGATTTGCGCTGTTGTCATACACTTTTCTTAATGTTGCGTGGTCCACTGATCTTACGTATTGACTGAGCATTGCCTCAAGTGTCAATCAGGAAGTGACTATTTTACTTCAGGGAATTTGGCTACGATTTGCGCTGTTGTCATACACTTTTCTTAATGTTGCGTGGTCCACTGATCTTACGTAGTGACTGAGCATTGCCTCAAGTGTCAATCAAGCGGTGACTATTTTACTTCAGGGAATTTGGCTACGATTTGCGCTGTTGTCATACACTTTTCTTAATGTTGCGTGGTCCACTGATCTTACGTAGTGACGTAGCATTGCCTCAAGTGTCAATCAAGCGGTGACTATTTTACTTCAGGGAATTTGGCTACGATTTGCGCTGTTGTCATACACTTTTCTTAATGTTGCGTGGTCCACTGATCTTACGTAGTGACCTAGCATTGCCTCAAGTGTCAATCAAGCGGTGACTATTTTACTTCAGGGAATTTGGCTACGATTTGCGCTGTTGTCATACACTTTTCTTAATGTTGCGTGGTCCACTGATCTTACGTAGTGACTAAGCATTGCCTCAAGTGTCAATCAAGCGGTGACTATTTTACTTCAGGGAATTTGGCTACGATTTGCGCTGTTGTCATACACTTTTCTTAATGTTGCGTGGTCCACTGATCTTACGTAGTGACGTAGCATTGCCTCAAGTGTCAATCAAGCGGTGACTATTTTACTTCAGGGAATTTGGCTACGATTTGCGCTGTTGTCATACACTTTTCTTAATGTTGCGTGGTCCACTGATCTTACGTAGTGACCTAGCATTGCCTCAAGTGTCAATCAAGCGGTGACTATTTTACTTCAGGGAATTTGGCTACGATTTGCGCTGTTGTCATACACTTTTCTTAATGTTACGTGGTCCACTGATCTTACGTAGTGACTAAGCATTGCCTCAAGTGTCAATCAAGCGGTGACTATTTTACTTCAGGGAATTTGGCTACGATTTGCGCTGTTGTCATACACTTTTCTTAATGTTGCGTGGTCCACTGATCTTACGTAGTGACGTAGCATTGCCTCAAGTGTCAATCAAGCGGTGACTATTTTACTTCAGGGAATTTGGCTACGATTTGCGCTGTTGTCATACACTTTTCTTAATGTTGCGTGGTCCACTGATCTTACGTAGTGACGTAGCATTGCCTCAAGTGTCAATCAAGCGGTGACTATTTCACTTCAGGGAATTTGGCTACGATTTGCGCATCAGCCCGTTTAACTTCATTGTGCATACTGTTAGTTGATCGTAAAGAAAACAATGGTTACAAGAAAAGTTCACCTCTGAAACTGAGACCGTTTTAGAACAGTACGGCATTATGCATGCGGAAATCTTTCTGTATTTTGTCGCATGACTTTTGGGGAATTTTAAGCAAGCAGCATTGAGTGTCTCAGTATCTGTACGGTTCAGTTCCTGCGGCAAAGTGGATACAAGCCTCTAAAGTAGACCCCACTGAGCAAGGAAATTAAATGTTTTTTTTTTTAAATGAAAAATAGAACTCTTCACTAACTCATTAACTCTCGCTCCTTCAGATACACGAGGGTTTGTGTTTATAGGCAAAGGCCCAATCAATTGTGGTGGCAAACTGATCGAAGAGAAGAGTTTTGATAAGAATGGTCAACCCAGCGGTTCTTGGCAGAATGGTACAAATTTTCAAATTTTCAAACATTGCCGACAACCTTTGTCTAATTTAGCAAAATCGTCAAAATGAACAAAAACCGCGCGAAACTTGTCAATTATTTATCATATAAGCTACGACAAGCGTGTAATTGAACTCAAATTAGTTTACCAAACAAGCAAAAATTATGTAAACACTCAAAACGGAATGATTAACACATCATCGGGAGAAACAAATTAGTTATTTTGCAACGCACAACTAAAAACTAGCTACAGGAGTAGCATGATAGAGGTTCAAGGGTTATTGAAACGTACGATGTCAAAACTGTACATCAGTATAATATGTTAGCCTGTATAGTTAGTGGTAGCCTGCTTGCGAAGCCGATAGGCTATTAACTGATAATAGTTTGTGTGCGCTCCGAAGCGTAGAAGACCCGTAGAAGGCGAAGCATCGGTCGAATTTCATCGAGCCCCAGCTGTCGACGTTAGAATTTCTACTGATCAGTTCTGGGTGTGATTGTTACTCATGTCTCCTGCATTTTCGCGTCGTGAATGTAATCTGTTTTCTCAAAGGTTTTATGACTTTGATACCAGCATACCTATTTTTTAAATTAGATTTTGTTTTTAAAGTGTTTAGTTGGACTAGGACTTGGAGTACGGTCAACTACGCTGATTTTAACCCGAAATACGATGTGTTGTTTTCCGTAATTATATCTTGTGGTGCGGGCCGTTTTGGTTAACGTACAAAGCGTGAGTAAAGCAGTCGGAAGCATGAAAAAGCAAAGAGGTCAAAGCGGGTGCCAAATTTGACTATTACGCAGACGACTGACGAAGTCATCCAATGATCTAAAAAATAAACAACTTCTATTGAAGGAAAATCTAAGCATTTGCTTTAGATGGGGTTTAGAGATAAGAGAAGATTTAACCGGTTTACTACTTCACAAAGAAATCCAAGCCTAGTGTATATTTGAAAAAGAAATCCGTCTAATATATTAACATTAGAAGACCTGAAATGACTGACAAAGAAAAGCGGATCAAAAGTTTAATCGTTAATAGATCAGTTATAGCGCTTGGGCATTTCCACAATTACAACAACGAGATCTGCGTTGTAAAATTACCAAGTCTCAGAAACAAGAATGGATAACGGGCGAAAAGCTTTCGTCAAAACAGACGGGAGGTCAAGCGATCAGGCGGCCACTAGCGCCGACGAAAGCGGAAAAAAATTGGCGCACGAAAGCGAAAACATTGTTATAGCTTTACCGTGTGAAATATACGAGGAACTGTGTCCGTCAGACAAGCTAATAGATCGACTTCAATGTCGAAAGGAGAGAGAAAATGCCAAACGAAGCGAGTTGAAAGATACTTCATTTCAAGCACAAGAATTTGCGTTTAATGAATGCAGCGGCACCGGCGATTCGTTACCAGTTCATGGAGTTAGGAAACAGAAGCTCAGCGAGGGTACAGTCCAACTATTGAACTTGAAATGATAGTAACACTAATGACTCTGCCGGCGATCCTTTTGAGCGACCAGCTAGCGAAGCAATTTTTCCACGCCGGGAAGAGCGAGTTGGCAAGTTGTCTCTTAAATTGTCGGAGAGGTATGCACTGCAATAACTTGACATCTGGGCCCAGTGAGCATAAAACTTCCCTTCACAGAGAATGAAACGAAGGAACTGGCGGCTCAATCTGAAAAAGCTCATGTTATTCCACAATGTCTTGGGGCAATAGACGGGACTCACATTAAGATCAAACAACCCGCAATAATTATAACACATTATAGAGATCTAAATAAACCGAAAACAGCGATATCGATAACTTAACTTACCCCTACTAGTTATAATTTATGAAACAATGAATAAGACCGGCAATTTCGTGAAATAAAGTTTAATGGATACATTACAGGTATCTACAACAATTTAATGATCATGGAAATATATAGAAAACTCAAAGAATACAAGCTGAGATGTTCTATAGACCCTATTTGACATAATTGGATAACAATGAGAGCAGTCACGTGCACTCAGATCTTTTATTTGCTGATGTCAGTAAATTCCTTTACCCTCTCTGACATGAACAATGTTAAAAACGAATCTTGATGTAAAAAGGTCACCTCTAAAAAGGAGCTGTTGGGATAAAAATGTGCAATTAAAATGATTGCATGATCTCTCTGTGTTATTGTGTGTGATTTATTTCTGCTTGCTTTCGATTGCGTATATTCAAAGCAGTGATTAAAAATGTAAATATCTTATCGAGCGATGAAATGAGTATTTTAACATCTAGAAAACTGGCCATAGGAGTAGCTTGAAAGAGCAGCACAGGAAATTGGAAAAAAGAAGTATAGGACAGATTGAGTAATTTCTCTCACCCTTTTTGAAATGAGTTATTCATCGTTTTCACGAGGAAGTGGGCGATTTGCAATTCTTTGATGGAAAAATGTACTTGGCTCCACAGCCATACGCCGTATACCGATCGCTGTCCCGATGTAGTTTTCTTCTGTCTCCAAAACTCCTCTCTGATGCGGTATAACATGCATCCCTATGGGAGCCATCTCACCCACTCTAGGTTGTAGACGTGTATTAGCTGTCGGGCTCGCTTTGTCTTGTACATCCATCATGGCACCGTCCGCTCGTTGCCGCCCCAACTGCATCAAGACAAAGTGGTTCTTGACGACGAAAAACATTGTTAAGAACAAAATAAAAAGACAGGCTAGGCTCACGATCTCAATTACTGACATAGTACTAAACTGTAAATCTCTGATTGAAGTCGTCTATCCAAAGCAGTAGATGGAGCTTCTGTCCGTGAAAGGAACCAAGTAGAAGTGATCTACTCAATGAGCCTTGGATGCAATTGTTTTAGTTGTATATGGCACTGCGTCATGACAATTAAAAGATTCGCGTGATCATTGCCTAAAAAACAAGACATCAATCGACCGCCCGAACTGATTAGAAAATAGAAAGAGGTCAGAAGGAAAGAAAACTATTATACATCAGTTTCACTGCGATCACTGAGGTCACATCGTGAGAAAACCGATATACATATATATTGCACTGCACCGGTAAACTCAAGGACAATAAATGGACCAAACTATATATACGCGTAGAAGATTGTAAATCACGAGCCGGAAGCGAGTGATTTACAAATGTTTCCTTTTTCCCTTTTTCTCCAAGTGGTAATATAAACCGATAGAATATGCTTTCTTTGTTAGTAGGAACTGGTTCATTTGATATTTATATTTTAGCAGTGTCGTTTCGTGTACGCTCTGATGCGTAGAACGTGAAACTGAGATTAGCCTTTACATGGATCGATCTTCGCTGAGCGCGATAAAACTACTACTTAGTTATCGACGTGAGGGAGCTTAGAGGGAAAATGTCTTTTAGCAGATAATAGGACTATATTCCGTTGTATAGCTTGTGCTGGTATGTAAGTCAGATCACGGTCGTTTTACTTTCAATTTTCTGAACTGTGTTGGTGGAAATTCAACTCAGGCCAGTTTTTATTGTTCTTTATAATTTTTCACCTCAGTCGTAATCAAGGTGATCTTACAAGTCTGAGCGCGGTTCTCTCTTTAAAAACCCATTTTCATCCTTAGTGCAACGCGCGCCTCGACCTATTTCCTGTAACACGAAATTCCTAGATTACTGAAAATCTCCTAAAATCGTCTTTCTCAAGAGCCATCCTGGACATATAGTCAACTGTTTTACGGTAAATACATCTGTCGTTCGTCATTTTACAGTTTCCTGACAGTATTTTGAATTTGCTCCGTATTTAATTGAAAATTGTACCCGACTCCGAAGCGGAAAGTTTGCAACAGTATGGCGCTACAAGACGACGTCGTGTTGGAAGTCCAAAATTACCTGGCTCACTAAAGACGGTTATCGTAAGAGAATCCGCACTTTCCCGCTATGTGCGTAATTTGTTTTTGCAAAGGTTTGATTAATTTTGATGCCGGCGTTCATTTTTTGTTTTCTTGGATTCGGTTTAAAAGGATTTTGGTACACTAAGAAAACGGTCGGCAGCTGTAAACCTCGGGTTGTTTAACACGAAATATTATTTGTTTATGGTAGTTATTCTCTTGCGAGGCAGGCCGCTTTGGTTAACACGCTAAGCGTTAAAAGACAAAAGTAGGTGTCAAAATAAATTTTTGCGCAAGCGGCTGATCAGCCTACGGGTAGCCGTAGCCTTCCCCCCACCTCCCTCAAGAGAAACGAATTGGAAAGAGGGTACGGCTAAATCCTGGCTAGCGACTGATAAAGAATGTCATCTAACCTAGTTATCAACTCCTACTGAAGGAAAATCGAAAATCTCAGCATTTACTGGAGATGACGAGTTAAAGATTAGTGATTAATTAATGTAAGAGTTTACAAGAAGAGGAAACTTTCAGAAAGAAATCAGTGCCTCGTGTGTATTTGTAACATAGACCCGTCTAACCCATAACTATTTATGATCATTAGAAGCCTTAAAAATGTCGAAAGCGGATCAGAAGAAAATCGCTAAAAGCTATTGATTGAGCATTTCCACCAATAACAACAGCGAGATTTGCGTTTTAAAATTACCAAGTGGCGTAAATGAATCTCTCAGAAATAAGAATGGATAACGAGCGAAAAGCTTTCGTAAAAACAGACGGGAGGTCAAGTGATCAGACGGCCTCGAGCGCCGACGAAAGCGGAAAAAAATTTGGCCCACGAAAGCGAAAGCATCGTTGTAGTATTACCATGTTAAATATGTGAGGAACTGTGTCCGTCGGACAAGCTAATAGATCATCAACTTCAATGCCGAAAGGAGAGAGAAAATGCGAAACGAGGCGAGTTGAACGATACTTCATTTGAAGCACAAGAATTTGCGTTTAATGGATGCAGCACCGGCGATTCGTTGCCAGTTCATGGAGTTAGGAAATAGAAGTTTAGCGAGGGTGCAGTCCAACTATTGAATCTGAAATGATAGTAACTATTATTACTCTGCCGATGATCTTTTTGAACGACCAGCTAGAAATTTTTCAACGCCGCGAAGAGCGAGTTGACAAGTTGTCTCTAAAATTGTCAGGGTGGTATGCACTGCAATAATTTGGCATCTGGGCCCAGTGAACATAAAACTTCCTTTCACAGAGAATGAAATGAAGAAACTGGTGGCACAAAAAAAAAGCTCATGTTATTCCACAATGTCTTGGGGCAATAGATGGGACTCACATGGAGATCAAACAACACGCAATAAATATAACAGACCACAGAGATCTACATAAACCGAATTCGAAGACCGCGTTATAATTTAAATTTCCATGAAGTATTAATCCTTATTAATCAACTGGATAATCAACGTTTAAAAATGCAACCAAATTTCTATTCAATAATTTATTATTTATACGATCTAGGTGTTGCCTACCTTCATTAAGTTCAGTATGGTAATATTGGCGTGCCTGATAATTATTCAGTTACCCTGATTAGATTCGCATGACACATTCGATTTACGCTATGATTGTAAGCAAATTAATTGTTAATTTCGTTGTCTAAGGTTTTCAGAGCTTAAGGAATTTTTTGTTTATAGCCAATTAAGCTTCTAAGCTGCGGATGTGTGACTTTCAAGTTTTTCGCAAAACTATTTAATTGTATCCGGTATCAGCGACCCGAGCAACAGAATGATGCTCAACCTGCTATTGGCTTTCTTTGATCATCTGTTCTCTTAAAATCATTATGAAAAAAGTAGCCAAAAAATACCGGGCCAGAGAGGGACATAAAATGGAAAATTGACTAACATATTTAAAGGCACTTTAAATGGCTGAAAGGCTTCCGCTCTTGTCGCTTAATTTTGTGGCAGGAGGTAACCAATAGTATACCCTTCGTTTTAGTTTTGTTTTGTTTCAGACACTTTAAACGACTGAAAGGCTTCTGCTCCTGTCACTTAATTTTGTGGGAGGAGGTAACCCAGAGTATACCCTTTTTTTTAGTTTTGTTTTGTTTAAGACACTTTAAACAACTGAAAGGCTTCCGCTCCTGTCACTAATTTTGTGGGATGGGGTAACCCAGAGTATACGTATACCCTTTGTTTTAGTTTTGTTTTGTTTAAGACACTTTAAACAACTGAAAGGCTTCCGCTCCTGTCACTAATTTTGTGGGATGGGGTAACCCAGAGTATACCCTTTGTTTTAGTTTTGTTTTGTTTAAGACACTTTAAACAACTGAAAGGCTTCCGCTCCTGTCACTTAATTTTGTGGGATGGGGTAACCCAAAGCATGCCCTTTGTTTTGGAAGCATAGCGTAGCCAAAACAACTCGTCTGCTGCTTTTAATTAGGAATTTCACTTCTGGCCGAACTTGGTTGTAGTCACGGAACGTCATCAACGTACTATATCGATACCTTAACTAATTGGAATTTTTGACACAATGAATAAGACCATCATTTTCGTGAAACAAAGTTTAATGGATACATCACAGACATCCAAAAAAATCTAACGATTAAGGAAATATATCGAAAACTCAAAGAATTCAAGCTGAGATGTCCTTGAGACCCTGATTGACATGAATGGATAACAATGTGAGCAGCCACGCGCACTCAAATCTTGTATCTGCTAATGTCACTATATTTCTTTCTCCTCTCTGACATGATGAATGTTGAAAACGGATACATGATGTAAAAAGGTCAGCTTTGGAACAGATCTGTTGAGATGCAAATGTACAATTAAAATTGTATATTGATTGTTTGCTGTTTATTTCTGCTTGCTTTGGATTGTGTATATTTAAAGTAGTGACTGAAAATATATACACATGTTATCGAACGATAATTTAAGTTATTTTCAACATCTAAAAAACTGGCCATAGGAGTAGCTTGACGGAGCAGCACAGGAAATTGGAGAAAAAGGAGTTTAAAACTGACTGATTAATTTCTTTTACCTTTTTTGAAATAATGTTATTCATCGTTTTCTCGAGGAAGTGGGTGATTTGCAATTCTTTGATGGAAAAAATCAAAAAATTAACCGAAACATCGATCGTCCACCCTATTGGTTAGGAAATAGAAACTGATCACATGGAGAGAAAACCGATGTTCAAATTATACGGGATAGGTAAACCCAAATAAAATAAATCTATTTATGGCGATGGACCAAACTATCTATCTGCTTACCTGCAAAGGTTTTCCGCGACCTGGAAGATCAACGGTGGCCATTTTAAATGATGAGGAATATTTGGTCGCGAACTTGACTGACAAAACTGATTATGCACTAGCTGAAATATACAAATTTAACCCGTGTTTGTGTATCGTAAGCTCGAGTGCAGGTATAATTTTTTTTTCTTACCGTGTTTTTGACAAAGTTAGTCAAGATAGAAAACATTGCAACTCGAGCCTTTTCAATACAGCTAGTTATTCTGCTTCCCTTTTAAAACCGACTATTTGTTTGAGGTGAGTTAAGAATTAACTTGGTGGTATTTGAACCACCAAGTACTACTCTATGGATTACAATAAACAATAGGTTGTTTGCTCAGTTATTTTGTAAAGTGTAATATTCTAGAATGAATCATTTTCAACCGGGCTACATTCCATGACAAAATTAAACAAAAAATCTGGACCCATCAGATGATGTCGTCAATGGGCTTCTCAAAAAAAGGCACGCATTAGATCTAAATTTGAATGACCGCAAATGTGTGCATGCAGTAGTGTCGTTTTATACTCGGGATAATGCCGTCACGCACAGGAACGCAGTGGCTGCTTAGAATTACCTGGTGAGAGAAAGAGTAAATTTTTTTGAAATGTCACAATGCACTTTTCCAATCTTTCATATTTTATAAAAAGCTAAAAAGTCTTCATATGTTCAATCGTTGCGGTGAGGCCGTGGGACACTGAATTGTTTAAATGCGTTTTCAGTTATTCTGTATAACTCACGCACATTTAGGGCACCGAACCAAGGAGAGATTTGGTTTTGTTCGGCCCAACCATAAAAGTGGTTATAAGAGGCAGTCCCGCGTCCGCTAAAACATGTGCAGATATATAAGAGATGAAGAATATGATAGAAAGTACGATGACAAAAATAAAAAAGGCATTATCATACAATTGTCTCACTTTTTTACGAAAAACGCTCGTCTTGTTCTTGTGGATGTCGTCTTCTTGCAGTTACACCGCCGACGATTGTATATCCGTGATGTTCCGTCCTTTCCACGGCTCCGCTACGACGAGGAGTGGGTTCCCTAGCTGTTCCTAAGGCATTCTGATCCTGAACAGTTCTTGTGGGATTTGTAACAGCTCCTTGATTCCCTGGTGCCTGCATTTTTCTTACCATGTGGAGGAGTTTGATAATACAGCACGTTACCACAACCATCAAGATGAAGCAAGCAGCATAAAGTGGCTCAGTCTCCATAACGGTTTAGTTCCTGCGGCAAAATTGATACAAGCCTCTAAAGGAGAGCCCAGCAAGGAAATTAAATGGTTTTTGAATGAAAAATAGAACTTCTTACTTATTCTCACCTCGCCCCTCCAGATACACGACGGTTTGTGTTTATAAGTACGGGCCTAATCGATTGTGGTAGCGAACTGATGGAAGAGGAGGGTTTAAAAAGAATGATCGCCCGCTGCGGTCATGCACAGTATATGATAAACGAAATATGTTATACACATAGTATATGATAAACTAAACATTCCTAATTCTAAAAATGATCATCTCCTGAGGTTTCCTACCGTCCGTTCTTCAGGAAATAAGATTACCTTAACTGGTATACTAAAGATTCCTTATACTGTTCTTATAGGCCGCTCTACTTAACCTTAAAACAGAATGATAAACATCATCGGTAGAAACAGATTAGTAATTTTGCAACGTACAGCTAAAATCTATCTACAGGAGTAGCATGATAGAGGTGCAAGGGTTATTAGAACGAATTATGTCAAAACTGTATATCAGCATTAGCCTGCATAGTTGGTGGTAGGCTGCGTAGCTGGTAAAAGTTTGTGTGCTCTCTGAAGCGTAGAAGACCCGTAAAAGGCAGAGCGTTTGGAGGCCTGGCATCGCTCCAAGATCATCAGGCTCCAAAAAACCGCAAGCTGCGTAGTTATCGACGTTAAGGAGGCTAGAGGTTAAATTTTGTTCAACGCACAACTGTATTTGTTTGGAACACAAATACACTGTAATGATATGCAAGACTGATCGCTATCGCTGTCACTTTCAGCTTTTGGAACTGTGGGCGGAGGTTAAACATTAATTCAAGTTTCACTTCAGGCGGAGTCACGGACTTTTTATTGATCAGTTCTGGGCGTGATTGTTTCTCAGGTCTCCTGCATTTATGAGTTTGATGCCAACATACAGATTTTTTAACTTAGATTCCGCTTTTTAAATGTTTAGCTGGGCTTTGACTTGGATTACGGTCAACTACGCTGATTTTAACCCGAAATACGATTTATTGTTTTTCGTAATTATATCTTGCGGGGCGGGCCGCTTTTGTTAAAGTACAAGCAGCCGGATGCATGAAAAAGTAAAGAGGTCAATGCGGGTGCCAAATTTAACTTTCACGCAGACGCCCGAGGAAGTTCACCCTTGCAATGATCTAGAATAAACAACTCTTATTGTAGGAAAAATCTCAGCATTTGCTTTAGATGTAGTTCAGAGATAAGAGAGAAATTTAATCGGTTTACAAGAAGAATAATACATATTATCGATTTCACAAAGCAATCTGAGCCTCGTGTGTATTTGAAAAAGGAATGTAACTAATATATTAACATTAGAAGGCTTGGAATGACTGACAATGAAAAGCGGATCAGAAGTTTAATCGCTAAATGATCAGTTGTGGCTTGATGAACTTGATGCTCATCAATGTGAATGCCAGCGTCTGGGGGAAACAGAAGATTCTCAAATCCCTCTTGTTGTGGAAGATATCGATGGTGTGTTTCGTGAAATAGTGCGAACGCATGACAATATCGAAACCGAAAGTGAAGACAACAGCACTGTTTCTCTGCTTTGTGAAATCTGTGACGAACTGCGTCCATCTGATAAATTGATGGAACACCAGGAACAATGTATCCAAGAGAGAGAAGGCGTTCAGGGTTCTGGTTCAGCCTCCGAAAATGGAGGGATCTACCTCACTTCCGGTTCTCGAGACTTCATGAGAATATTTTGAACAAGGGGAGAGAAGATGACCCCTTCACTTTTGCGGATTTTACAATGGAAGGACCCCCTTATGATCTCATGGCAAACGTTTTCCACGACCTGGAAGATCGATGATGGCCATTTAAAATGATGAGGAATATGTGGTCGCGAACTTGATTGACAAAGCTGATCATGTATCATAACTTCGAGTGTAGGTATAATTTTTTTCTTACCGTGCTTTTGAAAAAGTTAGTCAAAATAGAAAAAATTGTATCTCAGTTATTTTGCAACATGTAGTATTCCAGAATGAATCATTTCCAACCGAGCTACTTACCATGACAAAAGTAGACAAAAGATCTGGAGCCCATCAGATAATTTCGTTAATGGGCTTCTCAAAAAAGGTGCGCATTACAACTATTCTAATTTGGAATGATTACAAGTGTCCACATATTTCTTTAAATTTTATGACATAATATAGAGGTGACAAAAAATTGCACATTCCGAAGGATCGTATCGGTGACTAGAGAGCTTGCTCACTAAAGCTAAAACTATTGAAGACTTGTTGCCAGGTAGTTTCTAGCTTACTATCGAATCAGCGCACTCACTCAAACAAAAAAACAAAGTTTGTTGTTGTGGTCCCACAGTAGTGTCGTTTTATACTCAGGATAACGCCGTCACGCACACGAACACAGTAGCTACTTAGAATTACCTGGTGAAAGAAAGAGTAAAATCTGTTTAAAATGCCACAATGCACTTTTCCAGTCTTTCATATTTTAAAAAAGGCCAAAAAACTTCCTATGTCTAATTGTTGCACTGAGACCATCGGATGCTGAATTGTTTAAATGCGTTATCAGTTATTCTGAAAAAGTCACACACATTTAGCGCGCGTGACCGAGGAGAGATTTGCTTTTATTCCCAACCGTAAAAGAAGCCATAAAACAGGCAGTTCCGCGTCCACTAAAATAAGTGCAAATATATAAGAGAAGAAGAACATGACAGAAAGTACGATGATAAAAAATATAAAAGGCATTATCATACAATTGTCTTACTTTGTTATGAAAAATGCTCGTCGTATTCTTGTGGATGTCGTCTTCTTGCTGTTACACTGCAAGGAGTTGTATTTCCGTGTTGTTCCGTCCTTTCCACAGCTCCGCTACGACAAGCAGTGGGTTCCCTGGCTGTTCCTAAGACACTCTGATCATGAATGGTTCTTGTGGGTTCCGTAAAAGGTCCTTGATTTCCTGGTGCCTGCATGTTTCTTACCATATGGAGGGGTTCGATAATACAGCACGTTACAAGAACCATCAATATGAAGCAAGCAGCGTTAAGTGGCTCAATATCCATGACGGTTCAGTTCCTGAGGCAAAATTGAAGCAAGCCTCTAAAGTAGAGCCCACCAAGGAAATTAAATATTTTTTGAATAAAAAATAGTATTTCTGGCTTATTCAGTGACTCTCGCTCCTCCACATACACTAAGGTTTGCGTTTATAGGCAAAGGTCCAATCAATTGTGAAAACAAACTGATTGAAGATAAGGGTTTCAATAAGAATGATCAACCCTGTGGTCCTTGGCAGAATAGTATTAATTTCAAACGCATTTCCGATAACCTTTTGTCTAATTTGGCAAAATCTTCTCAATGAACAAAACCGCGATAAACTTATCAATCATATCTCATATAACTGACCTCAAATCAGTTTACTGAAACAGGGAAAAGTTATGTAAACTCTTAACCTCAAAACCGAATGATAAACACATTATCGGGAGAAACAAATTAGTAATTTTGCAACGTACTGCTAAAAACCAGCTACAGGAGTAGCATGATAGAGGTGCAAGGGTTATTGAAACGTATGATGTCAAAACTGTACATCAGTATAATGTGTTAGCCTGTACAGTTGGTGGTAACCTGCGTAGCTGATAATAGTCTGTATGCGCTCTGAAGCGAAGGAGACCGTAGAAGGCGAAGCATCGGTCGAATTCCATCGAGCCCCTAATATCGACGTTAAGGAGGCCGGAAACTCCACCCACTCAGTTAAGACGGAGTCACGGAATTTTTACTGATCAGTTCTGGGCGGGATTGTGTAATGAGTAATTGTTGTAAATGGAAGCTTCTAGAAATCTCAAGACTGCTGAGTCATGCTGACTTGCATACCATAGAACTTTCCAGAAAATTTTATCAAGTCACGAATTTATTACGTAATACTGGTAGAACAGATCTTATGTAAGCTCTCTGGAATGTTGCAGAACACTTTGTGATATATAAAGATATATAAAGACTAACTTATATAGTAGTAAGAGTAGTTATTGTTGTCGGAGCGACGACTGTTTTGAAAGTTATACCGAGAGAGAGTTACTGCAGAAGGCTGCTTATTTTCAGGAACTTTGGAGACAGCAGTGAGATTATGTCAGTGGTGTGCTAGGATATAGACTGTGTGGGCCTAGTTAAGTTTATTAACGACAAGCATTGTCCTGTTTTTAGAAGTCGCTCCTTGTTAAGAACATTACTCGCTGTTTAATAGAGTGGTTGAGTTTGTGGGATCGTAGTGTTTTTGTTTGTCGGTGAGATTATACCGTAACAATTGTTACTAAGGTCTCCTGTATTTTCGCGCGATAAATGTAATCTGTTTTTTAAAGGTTTTATGACTTTGATGCCAGCATACCAATTTTTCAACTTAGATTCCGTTTTTAAAGTGTTTAGCCGGACTTGGACTTGGAGTACAGTCAACTATGCTGATTTGGACCGTTTTGGTTAAAGTACAAAGCGTGAGTGAAGCAGTTGGAAGCATGAAAAAGCGAAGAGGTCAATGCAGGTGCCAAATTTAACTATAACGCAGACGACTGACAAAGTCATCAAATAAACAACTCTCATTGTAGGAAAATCTCAGCATTTGCTTTAGATGGGGTTTAGAGATAAGAGAGAAATTTAACCGATTTACAAGGAGAACAGTACCGGTATATTATTTCACAAAGCAATCCGAGCCCCGTGTATATTTGAACAAGAAATCCGTCTAATATATTAAAATTAGAAGAACTGAAATGACTGACAAAGAAAAGCGGATCAGAAGTTTAATCGCTAAAAGATCAGTTATAGTGCTGGAAAATATTGATGGAGCATTTCCCTCAATTACAACAGCGAGATTTGCGATGTAAAATGATCAAGTGGCGTAAATGATCTCTCAGAAACAAGAATGGATAACGTGACAAAAGTTTTCGTCAAAACAGAGGGAACGTCAAACGATCAAAATAGCTTTACCATGTCAAATATGCGAGGAACTGTGTCCATCGGACAAGCTAATAGATCTTCAACTTCAATGCCGAAAGGAGAGAGAAAATGCGAAACGAAGAGAGTTGAAAGATACTTCATTTCAAGCACAAGAATTTGCGTTCAATGAATACAGCACCGAGTTGGGTTAATTGTCGGGGAGGTAACACTGCAGTAATTTGGCATCTAGGCCCAGTGAACATAAAACTTCCTTTCACAGAGAATGAGGTAAAGGAACTGGGGGATCAATTTGAAAAAGCTTATGTTATTCTACAATGTCTTGGGGCAATAGATGGGACTCACATTGAGATCAAACAACCCGCAATGAATATAACAGACTATGGAGATGTACATAAACCGAAAACAGCATTATAATTTTAAATGTCCAAGCAGTGTGTGACTACCGTTACCAGCTATTGATGTCATTGTAAAATGGCTTGGAAGTGTGCATGATGTGAGGCTGTTTGTTTGTTTTTTGATAAATTATTATTTGAAAGGTAAAGGATTCCCTCCAAGCCAAAGGAAATAATAAAAGATGAAGACCCCATCCCAGTCTTTTGACTTGGAGATCCTGCCTACCCACTCATGTCCTTTTGGATGAAAGAGTATGCCAGTACTGTCCAAGAACAATATTTTGGTATCTACTTGTGTGGAGCAAGAATAGATATTTGGCCGTTTAAAGGGATGGTCTGGTGCGTTACGACAACCGCTTAACATAAATCTTGCAGAACTTCCTATCGTTATCAATAGATGCATGCGGGAACAGACTGCAGTGCTCACTGGTTGGCATCGCCTCAGAATTTGCCAACTCAGCATTTGCTGTACCATCAGTGGAGGGAGAGCTTAAGGTAGAAATATTAGATGATTCAAGTCCGTTTCGATTCTCCTTCCACTGTCAACAGATTGCCTGAATTTAAATCAAATAGCTTTAAACTTGGTTGACATCACCACTTTAGTGATTTCACTTATGTGGGAAGCGCGAAATGACACAAACACTGCGGGCTCCGCTCGTTCAGGCATGCACAGAGTGACGAATGCGTCACATCAGGTCATGTATGCGCACTGGGGACAGTCAAAAACGCCATGAAAACGCTGGCGTGGACGCAAAGGAAACGATGCGTTTTTGATAATACGGAAACGGAGCATCTCCAAAACGTATTGGTGTGGACAGGGTCTAAAAAACTGTTTTGCAAATTTGCGGCCGGTTTACTGAGCCCGTCGGATGCCGAATTCACTATTGTTCATATGCTGTACAATAAATATATTTTACGGAACGTTTTGGTGTATAGTATAGCTGTGAATTTTTCGAGCTGCGCTGTATTTTAGACGAGCCCGCCGGCCGAATCAACTGAAATAAAACAACGAGTAAAAATGCTCAGCGATATTGCACACCAACATGTTTTATTGAGCAATTTATTATCCAACTACCATATTTCACCCGCATCTCTTACAAGGCGGGAAAAGCGAAGCAGTTAGAGAGGTGCAGCAGGTGTAACCAACCGGCTAAATAGGTTTTTTTACAGTACAAAATAACCAACTGTTTGAATACTTTGCTCGATTCGCGCGATATTTGTTCCCAGTGCAGTTGAATGATAAAAGACGTTATCACTTGAATACATTTAATGCGTGTAACCAAAAAGAAGTCCTTTGGCCAAAGCGATCGATCTGCTGCTGTAGAAAAAAGAAAGGGATTGAGAGCAGAGACCACTGAAAAAAGTGCAGATATAGGAGAAAATTAACATGATGGAAAGAACAACGCCAGAAAAAACATCAAAAAAGGCATTGTACAATTTTCGTACCTTGTTAAGGACGAACGCTCGTCGTGATTTTGTGAAAGTCGTCTTGGTATTAGTACTCCACCGATGGTTTCACAAGCCCCGTGCCGTTCTGCACTTTTCACAGCTAAACGATTAAAGGCAATGGGTTCCCAAGCGCTCCAAAAGGCACTCTGACTCGTTCTAGCAATAGCTCCTTGATTCTCTGATGCCTGTATGTTTTTACCATGAGATAGAGTTTGATCAACACGTAACCACAATCTCCAGGATAAAGGAAACAGCATCACGTGACTGATTGTCCCCGACTTTTCCGTTTTATGAGGGTGATTTCATTGTTGCCTGACCTTTCCTAAATAAGACTTCTGAGCTGCTAAGGTTTACCTACACTTCAAAAAGGCCTCCAACCGTCATGCAATCATGTTGAGGATTAAGAATGGATTCTGAACCGTCAACATAGCAGATTCCTTATTCCTCAATAGTTAACTGAATAATCAACACTTAAAAATTTAACAAATTTTCTTCTAGCAATATCGGTGTGCCTGATAATGATACAGTTACAATAAGATTCACCTCACACATTTGGTGATAGCTCTATGCATTGTAAGCATCTTTCCTCGATGTTTTCGTCAGTTGACCACTGTTTTCTGAGCTGAGGGAATTTTTTTGTTTAAAGCTAAGCGTCCAAGTTGCGGATGAATGATTTTTAACTTGGAATGTTCGAAAAACTGTTAATTGTATCAGGTCTCAGCGACTCGAGCAATAATGATGTTCTTTTCAAAATAAGATCAAAATAGAAGCTACAAAAATACCAGGCCAGAGAGCGACATAAAATGGAAAACTGACGAACGGATTTAGAGGCACTTAAAATAACTGAAAGGCTTCTACTCCTGTCACTTAATTTTGTAGGAGGTCATGCAGAGTATCCATTGTTTTTGTTTCATTTTGGAACACAGTTATAGAAGTATAGAATAACCGAAATAACTTGTTTGCTGCTATTAATGAGGAAATTTACTTCCTGCGGAACTTGATAGTAGTCACTGTACGTCGTCAACGTACCTAATCGATACCTCAACCTACTCCTACCAATTATAATTTTTGAAACAATGAAAAGACCAGCATTTTCGTGAAATGGATACATTACAGATATATCTAAAACAATTAAAGGATTATGGAAATATAACGAAAACTCAAAGAATACAAACTGAGATGCCCTTGAGAGACCTCGAGACCCTGATTGACACGAGAATGGATAACAATGTGATCAGCCACGTGCACTCAAATCTTGTATTTGCTAATGTCACTGTATTTCTCTTCCTCCTCTCTGACATGACGAATGTTAAAAACGGATACATGATTCTACTAATTATAATTTTTGAAACAATGAATAAGACCAGCATTTTCGTGCAATGGATACATTACAGATATATCTAAAACAATTTAAGGATTATGGAAATATGGCGAAAACTCAAAGAATACAAATTGAGATGCCCTTGAGAGACCTTGAGACCCTGATTGACACAACGGGTAACAATGTGATCAGTCACACGCACTCAAATCTGGTATTTGATACTGTCACTATATTTCTTTCTCCTCTCTGACATGATGAATGTTAAAAACGGATACATGATGTAAAATGGTGAGCTCTAAAGAAGACCTGTTGGGATAAAAATGTGCAATTAAAATGATTGCATAATCTCTCTGCCTTCTTGTGAGCTGTTATTTCTGCTTGCCTTCAATTACGTATATTCAAAGCAGTGATTGAAAATGTAAACTCTTATCAAGCGATGAAATAAGTCATTTTCAACATCTAAAAAACTGTCTATAGAAGAAGCTTGAAATAGCGGCAAGGGAAATTGGAAAAAGGGAGTGTAAAACTGAATGATTGATTTCTCTTACCTTTTTTAAATGAGTTATTCATCGTTTTCACGTGGAAGTGGGCGCCTTGCAATTCTTTGATGGAAAAATGTACTCGGCTCCACAACCATACGCTGTAAACCGATCGCTGTCCCGATGTAGTTTCCTCCTAACTCCAAAACTCCTCTCTGATGGGGTATAACATGCATTTCTATGGGAGCCGTCTCACCCACTCTAGACTGTAGAGGCGTATCAGGTGTCGGGCTCGCTCTGTCTTGTACATACATCATGGCAATGTCCCGTTTCGCTCGTTGCTGCCACAACTGCATCAAGACTAAGTGGTTCTGGACGACGAAAAACATTATTAAGAACAAAATAAAGAGACAGGCGAGGCTCACGATCTCAATAACTGACATTGTACCAAACTGTAAATCCCTGACTGAAATCGTCTATCCAAAGTAATAAATGGAGCTTCTGTCCTTAAAACGAAAAAAGTAGAAGTGATCTACTCAATGAACCTTGGATGCACTCATTATAGTTGTTTATAATAAAGTTCGGATATAACGCGCGCTGTCATTGGTTGAAAGAGCGTGCTCTATGAGAGTATAGAGCATAGAACTGAGCTAAAGCTGTCACGCCATCTGCCAAATTGTGCCATGTTCGACCTTTTCCGGGACTTCTTTTTAGCTTTTTTCCGATAATTGAAAGTAAAATTTCGGAACAAGCGAGCCAGCAAGTAGCAACAGAAGAACCAAACAAAGGTTTGTAAACATATCAGGCGCCGTAATTTACATTATTAAAACGTGGGCAGATACGAAAATCCTCAAAGGGAAAACAAAATAGACATTCCGAGTTTTAAAGATTTTCACGCTCAGTTAGATTGCAAGCTTACGAACGGTAATAAAAATAAAACACAGCCAACACTCGTATAGTATATAAAGTTCAGAGTTCAAAAACAAAACAGAACAAAACAGAAATGATGAAAAATATAATCAAACTGGCATATCTGTTAAAATTCATACTAATCATGACGGTGTCTGAGCAAATATGATCATGCTGAAGTCCATCGCGGCTCACTTATCATGCCGATCTCCGGTCATTACAGTAAAGCAAGCCTCAGAAACTACATCGGCCGGCCTTCGAATGAAAAAATAAGAGCTCGCTCTGATATCCTTTCCGATAAGTTGAGTGGAAAGTCACTTCAGTCACTGCAGCCGAGTTTTGCGGCGCTGTCATCCCGAGCGATCTTCATGTTCCGGTGAATTCGGCTGTCGTTCATTTAAAAAACACTCGCCTTGAACAAAGGGGTAAGTTTCTAAAGAAACTGTGGTGTTGCGTCGGTGGGAGAGTATAGCAGGTAATTTAGTGTTAACAACTGGGTTGAAAACGTAAATTAGCCACCGTAAAGGATAAAAAAGCTGACGTTTCGAGCGTTAGCCCTTCGTCAGAGCGATTAGAGGAATTGTGGGTTGTGTGTGGATTTATATGTAGGAAGTGGAGCTACGCCATTGGTGGGAATGTGGTGACGAGAAAACAGGAATAAATTAGTTGAATGAAAAGCGCTCGTTGATTCCGTGGGGATTAAGGGTGCCGATTTGGAATATAAATTTTTGTTCTAGTGTTTTACGGCTTTCCGAACTGCCTAGATGTAAGGAAAGGCCGCAAACTGCCATATGCTGTTTAGAATGATAAGGAAGATTAAAGTGTCTAGCGACTGGTTTGGATGCGTCCTTGTCATTTCTTTCCACATCGCGAAGGTGTTCTCGGAATCGGTCACCCAGTCGTCTCCCTGTTTCGCCGATGTATAACTTATTGCAATAAGTGCAAGTTATGCAGTAAATAACATTGGCGGAGGTACACGTAAAGTGATCAATGATCTTAATGGATCTTTTGGGTCCCGATATTTTCTCTATGTTGTGAATGAAAGGACAAGTTTTGCATCGTGAGCGAGCGCATTTAAAAGTTCCAGATTGGTCATAGGTTTGAAATGAACTCCTGACTAAAAAGTTGCCTATGTTTTTGTCGCGTTTGAATGAAATAAGTGGGGGTTGCGAAAAGATAGTGCCAGTCTCTGAATCGTTTTGGAGTAATTTAAAATTTTTAAGAATGATAGATCTAACTGCGTGGTTGTGAGGGTGAAATGTAAGAGTAAATGGAATGCGGTCAGTGTTCTCCTTCTCGGCCGTTTGTAGTGCTGCCTGTCGATCGATTAGTTGGGCACGGTGGTAGCCCGCTTGAACGACAGAAACAGGATAACCGCGTTTATCGAAAAACTGGCACATTGTCTCTGATTTTTCGGAAAAATCAGAGTCGTCACTACATAAACGACGAAGTCTGAGAAACTGTGAAAAAGGTATGGAGTTCTTGACGTGTGATGGATGTGAGGATGAATACAACAAGTAACTATGTGAATCTGTAGGTTTGTAGTAAACACTAGTGCATAAGCCGTTGCCTTCAATAGAAATTTGGATGTCTAGAAAAGCCAAAGAAGTGTCGGAAATTTGCCAGGTATATTTAAGGGCCGGATGAAAGGAATTGACGGCGGTTATAAATTGAGTGAGCTCCTCCTTGGTAGAGGAGGTAGCGCCGATGCAATCGTCAATGTAGCGGCCGTAGAGTTGAGGTTTTGGGCCGTGGTATTGGCTAAAAAATTGGTGTTCGATAAAACCTACAAAAAGATTGGCGTAGCTGGGTCCCATTTTAGTACCCATGGCCACACCATTAGTTTGTTTGTAGTAGTTACCACCGAATGAAAAACAATTGAGTGTGAGTACTAGTTCGGCCAGACGGAGCAGTGTTTCAGAGAGCTAGGTTCCTTAACAGTGCGAGTTCATTTCAAACCTATGACCAATCTGGAACTTTTAAATGCGCTCGCTCACGATGCAAAACTTGTCCTTTCATTCACAACATAGAGAAAATATCGGGACCCAAAAGATCCATTAAGATCATTGATCACTTTACGTGTACCTCCGCCAATGTTATTTACTGCATAACTTGCACTTATTGCAATAAGTTATACATCGGCGAAACAGGGAGACGACTGGGTGACCGATTCCGAGAACACCTTCGCGATGTGGAAAGAAATGACAAGGACGCATCCAAACCAGTCGCTAGACACTTTAATCTTCCTTATCATTCTAAACAGCATATGGCAGTTTGCGGCCTTTCCTTACATCTAGGCAGTTCGGAAAGCCGTAAAACACTAGAACAAAAATTTATATTCCAAATCGGCACCCTTAATCCCCACGGAATCAACGAGCGCTTTTCATTCAACTAATTTATTCCTGTTTTCTCGTCACCACATTCCCACCAATGGCGTAGCTCCACTTCCTACATATAAATCCACACACAACCCACAATTCCTCTAATCGCTCTGACGAAGGGCTAACGCTCGAAACGTCAGCTTTTTTATCCTTTACGGTGGCTAATTTACGTTTTCAACCCAGTTGTTAACACTAAATTACTCGCCTTGAACAGTTTGTTTTCTACCTTGTCATGCGAAAAAACCCGCGTGTTTTTATGAGCCATAATTCGGCTGAAGTTCACTGAACATTTCACTTGAAGATTCTGAATTAAAAACTTCAGGGGAAAGCGTTAAAATCGACCTGCCGAACTATTTTAGTTTGTAAGCTATCGCAGATTGTGAACTTTGATGGCTTTTGAACTTTGATGGCTTTTGAACTTTGATGGCTTTTGAACTTTGATGGTTTGACAGCTTTTGTCTTGTAGAGCCAATCAGATTATTTGAACCATTCTAACAAGGATTCTGATTGGCTTATTGTGGCGTGCTCTATGAGAGTATAGAGCATGCTGACGACTTTGTTGTTCGCTTTGGAAATAAAGTTTGCTTTGAAAATTGAAAGTAATGCTTCGGGAATTTGACGGATTCTTTATTATAAACAAATAGAGAAGCCTTGACTGTGCTCTGTTCTGTTATAAAGCACTTAGGAAGCGGCTAGAGCACTCAAGAAGTGGAGAGAAACACTCGACTACGTCTCGTGTTTCTCCCTACACTTCTTTCGTGCTCTAGCCGCTTCCTGCGTGCTTTATAATAGAACAGAGCACAGTCAAGGCTTCTCTATTTGTTAACTGAACATTCCTAATTCTAAAAATGATCACCTCCTGCGGTTTCCTACCGTCCGTTCTTCAGGAGATAAGACCCATGAGATTACCTTAAATGGTAGTAAAGATTCCTGATACTGTTCTTATAGGCCGTTCTACTTAACCTCAAAACGGAATGGGAAACATCATCGGGAGAAACAGATTAGTAGTTTTGCAAGTACAGCCAAAAACTAGCTACAGGAGTAGCATGATAGAACGAATGATGTCAAAACTGTATATCAGCATTAACCTGCATGGTTGATGGTAGCCTGCGTAGCTGATAACAGTTTGTGTGCGCTCTGGAGCGTAGAAGACCCGTAAAAGGCAGAGCGGTGGGAGGCCTGGCATCGGTCCAATTTCATCAAGCCCGAAAAAACCGCAAGCTGCGTAGCTATTGACGTTAAGGAGGCTAGAGGTTAAATTGTGTTCAAGCATAACAGTACTTGTTTGGAATACAAATACACTGTATTGATATGCAAGACTGATCGCTATCGCTGTCACTTTCAGCTTCTGGAACTGTGTGGGTGGAGGTTCAACATTAATTCAAGTTTTACTTCAGGCAGAGTCACGGACTTTTACTGATTAGTTCTGGGCGTGAATGTTTCTCAGGTTCCCTGCATTTATGAGTTTGATGCCAACTAGACTTGGAGTGAGGTCAACTACGCTGGTTTTTACCCGAAATATGATTTATTGTTTTTCGTAATTATATCTTGCGAGGCGGGCCGCTTTTGTTAAAGCACAAGCAACCGGATGAACGAAAAAGTAAAGAGGTCAATGAGGGTGCCAAATTCAACTTTCATGCAGACGACTGAGGAAGTTTACCCTTGCAATGGTCTAAAATAAACAACTCTTATTGTAGGAAAATTTCAGCATTTGCTTTAGATGGGTTCAGAAGAGAGAAATTTAATCGGTTTACAAGAAGAACGATACATTTTATTTCACAAAGCAATCCAAGCCTCGTGTGTATTTGAAAAAGGAATATAACTAATATATTAACATTAGAAGACTTGGAATGACCGACAATGAAAAGAAGTTTAATTGTTAAATGATCATTTATGGCTTGATGAACTTGATGCTCATCGACATGAATGCCAGCTCAGCGTCTGCAGGAAACAGAAGATTCTCAAATCCCTCTTGATGTAGAAGATATCGAGTGTGTGTTTCGTGAAATGGTACGAACGCATGACAATATCGAAACCGAAAGTGAAGACAACAGCATTGTTTCTCTGCTTTGTGAAATCTGTGACGAAATGTGTCCATCTGATAAATTGACGGAACACCACGAACAATGTATCCAAGAGAGAGAAGGCGTTCAGGGTTCTGGTTCAGCCTCCGAAAATGGAGCGATCTAACTTACTTCCGGTTCTCGAGAACCCATCAGAATCTTTTGAACAAAGGGAGAGAAGATGACCCCTTCACTTTTTCGAATTTTACAATGGAAGAAGCCCCTTATGATCTCATGGCAAACGTTTTCCGCGACCTGGAAGATCGACGATGGCCATTTAAAATGATGAGGAATATGTGGTCGTGAACTTGACCGACAAAACTGATTCGCCTTTGTCACGGCCCGCCATCTTGGATTACGTCATTGAATATTGTACATGAGGTCGAGGCCACGCGTGGTAAGTTCACAAACAAAATGGCGACTAGTAGCGATAGCGTTGAACTCGAATTTTGGCACAAAAATATAACAAAAATACCCAAAGTTACAAACTCTTTTGTTGAGGATTTTGCTGAGAAGAACCTACCGATCATAGGAATGGTTCCCAAAAAAAAAAGAGAAAGTTAACCCAAGAAATAAAAACTCTACTCACAGTTGAAATAGAAATATCAAATTCACTGGCTAGTTTCTCATTAAAAGTACCCAGCCTCAGCTTAGTAATGCATAAATAAAACTGATCAAATAAGCTAAGTTTGCATGTCTTGAGAGTGTCTCTCATGTTACTTATATCTTTCCCACTTTTTGCTCGTGCTCTCTGTACTTGGGACCATGAAAACATACTTTCAGCTGTGGGTCTAAGGGCATTGAAGGTACTCACAAAAATAGCAAATGACGAAAAGCCAGTATGGAATCTAACGCGTTTGTCTGACATCCCTTTCAGTTGTCTGTAAAAAGATTGTTTTGAAAGCAGCTGTTCTAATTGTTCGATACGAGCTTGCGCTGCCTCAAGTAGCTCTTCTACAGGCTTTTCGGGTTCAGTAAATAAATAATCATGTAGGTTGACAGTAGGTGTTATGATTGTGGTGTCAGTAGTTACGGTGGAGTCCTCCATGTGGCTGCTAGTATCGATGACATTTTCGTCTACGCTTGAATCTTCGATGGGCCCAATTTCGACTGTGGGAATGTAGAAAATAACATGTTTAGAAATATTTAGGGCGGGCCTAAAGTACGATTTCATAAAAAATAAATACCTGTAGAGGAGATTGGCTGTATATTATCCACGACATCAATCTCGGTTGTGTTAGTACGTGTTGTGCATTCGCGTTTCGTTGGTGACTTTCGTTTCTTTGATAAAGTTGTCCATTCAAAAACGGATGGTACAGCACCATTAACGAGTACACTTTTTCCTGTTAGCGTTTTTTTTATATCTGTGGGTTTAAAATGATCAGAGCAAACTCTTGTACTGTTGGTTATCTGAAAGATATCGGAAAAAATATAAGGTTTGCTATATAAACAACGCTGAAACGACGCTAAACTGAACTATGATATATAAAAAGGCCATTTACCTTGAAGGACCGGCCGACATCACGCTTAATTTTTATAATCCACTGTCTTCTTAAGTCTTTGTCTTTCGGGAATTGATGAAAGGTTATATTAGACTGCACTTTTGATCTATTGTTATTGCACTTAGGAACACAACAGTGATCTTTGTTCCGCATGATCGCTCGAGTGTTCAGTGTGTCAAGAACCACGCGTGACCTCGTTTTCATGCCAAAAAGCATTACGTCATTTTCAAGATGGCGATACCGTGACAAAGGCGAATTATGTATCATCTTATCGTGTTTTTGAAAAAGTTAGTCAAAATAGAAAACATTGTATCTCGAACTTTTTCAATACAGCTAGTTATTCTACTTCCCTTTTAAAACCGAAAATTTGTTTCAGGTGGGTCTCTCGAGAAGAGTCCGTAAAGCCGGTAAAACGATAGAAAGTGTGGTCTATTCTATGAGTTATATTACAAACGACAATAGGTTGCTTGCTCAGTTATTTTGTAACATGTAGTATTCTAGAATGAATCATTTCCAACCGAGCTATTTACCATGACAAAAGTAGACAAAAGATCTGGAACCCATAAGATCATTTCGTTAATGGGTTTTTCAAAAAAGGTGCGCATTACAACTATTCTAATTTGGAATGATTACAAGTGTCCACATATTTCCTAAAATTTTATGACATAATACAGAACTGACAAAAAATTGCACATTCCGAAAGATCGTTATCGGTGACTAGAGAGCTTGCTCACTAAAGCTAAAACTATTGAAGACTTGTTGCCTGGTAGTTTTTAGTCGGAGAGTTACTTTATTTGTTGTTCGACTTCAGCGTAAATTTTCTACCACTTCGTTTTTTCGCCTTGTTTCTAAAATACATAGTCGATGGTCAGACATCTTGGCGTTCAGACGCTAATTATTCAAAACTCGAAGCAATTGTGATTAAATTTGTAATTTTAGTCCTTTTTATTAAAAACTTGGTCAATTCAAGGCCTCTCTTTTTCCTGAAGAGACTTACTTATTCTGCTTTGCAGTCCCTTTGATATACTGCTACGTCCTTTCATTGGCCGTGAAAATGCCAAACGCGACTATCTATCAGAAGACGATGTCAACGTAGTTTTACATCTTTGCTTTTTATACCAGTAAATATCGTTTGAAATAAACTTCGTTGAAAGAAAACCAAAGAAAACAGGATAATAGCGATAAATAAGGGAACCAAATTAATTCGACAACTTGCCGATGATTCCGGATTGAGATCCGAACAAACTTTTAAAACATGTGAAAAATTTCAAATTGTGAAAATACTATCTTAATGGGTTATTAACGACTAAAAATAAAGTGTGGATTTATCAATGGTGATGTGTAGAACCTACGAAGAGTTATACTAAAATTTACCTTGTGATCCAAGAGCTGTGTATATGAGACAAAACTCCTATATAAGAATGCATTTTAACACAGGATTCGTAGCCCATAGCTTTGCCGGAAGAGTTCGGCGCTGTTCAGCATTGAAGGTAAACTTCTTAAACGTGTGCTTTCGATTCATATCGCGTAGATATCTTTCCTAGATCACGACTACCGAGGACGATTTGTTTGCTTTCTTTTCTTTTCTTTTTGATTATTTCATTTTTGTTTCATCGTTGGCTTTTTTTTCCATTAAGCTGCTACTGACGTCCTGTTCTCAAAAAAAAATACAGACGACTTTCCTCTCGAGAGACTTAAATTACCTAGCTTATTAAAGATAGGGTATTGAAATTGGCAAAAATTGTAAATTTAATATGTTCAAATATACAGCTGACAGAGAAGACACTCCTTCGAACAATAACATTGTTAAAATGCGCTGTCTAGATATTGTTGTTATTTAAGGCATATCTGCGTCTTCTTCTTTGTTTTGTTTTATTTGTTTGTTTTGTTTTTGTGACGAGAGACTTTCAGGAAGAAACAGGGTGTTCTTCATCAGGTTTAAGGTAAAAGCTAGAATGATATCAGGAATGTAGTGTGTTCTTAATGGCTGCCTACCCTACAACTATTTTTCTGTCATAATCTTTGGAGACAAGCATGCTTGTTAATGGTTGTTAGCGAAATAAACACTGTATTTCCTTTAATAACCACCCACGCTCGAATAAGCGCCCTCACCCAAATAGTGGCCCACCACTAGGGCCAAAATGATAAATACGCGCACCCTCCAATAAGTGCCCCCACTCTCCTCCCACCTCACTTTCTCAAACAAATTAGTGGGGATGCAAAAAGAAACCTGCTTGTATTGCCAGTATATTAATAAATTTTAAATAACGCCCGAGCACTTATTCGAGGAAATAGTGTATACCACAATTACACTCCAACGTTGGACTTGCACCAATGCAGGTTGATGAGTAAGAAAGTGCATTGGAAACTGAATTCGTGAAAAGATGAAGATGATGAGTTAAGGGATTTTGCTATAATTAAACGTTCCTTTTAAATGTCTGAACGGAAAATTTAAGCCTTGGCAAAATTTGTGCCATCATCAAGTTAGGACATCACGCGCCATGCAACAGTTTCATCTACCCACCATAATGAATATCTGATAGAAGTCATTAGAACGCATTTGAATTTTCAAATTTTTCGAGGGAGAAAGCCTCTGCAATTTTATTCGAAACCCATATCGCCAAGGTTTTATTCTGTTTTCATTTTCGGTCCCTTTATGATTAAGTTAACGAAAAAAAAAACATCATCTCTTTAACAGGCCACTACAATTGGCTAGAACCTAATTCACAGCCAATGAACACTGAGTTCTCTCAGACAGTTGGAAGCTGAAAGTCTATTGTACCACCAACTTGCGCAACGTTTTGTTGTTGAGTGAAAATAGATTTCTAAGTTGAGTTGTTGAGTTACAAGAAATAAAAGCATGCAAATATAAATGAAAATATTTGACCCAAACTATTGGGAGGAAGCCTCTGCAATTTAATTAGAAACCCATATCGCCAAGGTTTTATTCTGTTTTCCTTTTCAGTCCCTTTATGATTAAGTTAGCGAAGAAGAAACCATCCCTTTAACAGGCCGCTACAATTTATCAAACAAATTAGTAGGGATGCAAAAAACACCTGCTTATATTGCCAATGTATAAATGAATTTTAAATAAGCGCCCGAGCAATTATTCGATCGGGGAAAGAGTGTATACCGCAATCACATACCAACGTTGGACTTGAACCAATACAAGTTGATGAGTCATAAAGCGAATTGAAAAGTGAATTCATGAAAAGATGAGGATGATGAGTTAAGGGATTTTCCTATAATTAAACATACTTTTCATATATCTGAACGACAAATTTAAGCCTTGGCAAACTTTTATCTTTTAAATTACCTTACCGCTCCTTGCCAAAGCGTTAAAAGCGTTTGAGAGTACTTTTGTCGACTAAAACGCGGATTTGTACCATCATCAAATTAGGACGTTGCTGCACCATGCAACAGTTTCATCTACCCACCATAGTGAATATCAGATGGAAGTCATTAGAACGCATTTGAATTTTCAAATTTTTGGAGGGAGAAAGCCTCTGCAATTTAATTAGAAACCCATATCGCCAAGGTTCTTTTCTGCTTTCGTTTTCAGTCCCTTCATGGTTAAGTTAACGAAACGAAGAAACCATCTCTTTAACAGGCCGCTACAATTGGCCAGAACCTAATTTAGAGCCAATGAACACTGAGTTCTCTCAGACAGTTGGAAGCTGTTAGTCTATTGTACCACCAAATTTCGCAACGTTTCGTTGTTAAGTGAAAACAGATTCGAGTTGCTGCAGCATATACAACGTTAATTTGAGAGCGACTTAAATGGGAAACTGAAAGCGCAAGCAAAGCTAAACTTCACCAAGTGCCTTACCTATCCATCATGTCCGCTGATTTCAAGCGCTATCTCATTTCCGTTCTCTTGCCTTTTATCTTCCCAGCAGCTAACTGTTCTCCAGGTAAATGTTTTATCACACCCTTTGTTTTATTCAAGTTTTTCTTAGATTTTTTCCTTGTTCCCTTAAAACTTCTAGATCCCTTCCGCCCTAGATGAGGCGGGCCTTTCTACAAGTAGAAACGAAAGCCAAAAGCACGCACAACGTTTTTCCATCTGCCGTTCTTCCCAAAACGTCATGACGAAGATTATTCAAGCTGTCTCAATTTATTCCAAAACCATTAAATCTCCAAGCGATTAGATAATTTGTACATAAAACCACTTTTTATTTTGATACAATCATTTATACCGTTTGAATGTAAAGTAAATTTCAATCAGTTTCTGCAATCTTACATCAGTCACATTGTACAAAAATTTCACCGGAATATCTTCATAGCAGTATGCGTTGAGAAAAAGTATTTATAAGTCGCATTTCCATGCACTATCTTGGGCTACTGTTTTAAACAAAACTTTGTTTGCACTGTCTATTGAATGTCATTTTTCATCAATATTCTCGTCCATATTTCAATTTGTTCATTCCTTTCTTTTTATCATAGTTTCTTAATAAGAGCTATGATAATTTACCATAATTCTCGTTGTCCTCACTCTGTCTTTCTCATTTATGTTGTTTTACGGCTATCAGCTCCGTTGCAATTAAAAGATGCTAACGGGTAATTTTTTCTTTTGTAACACTTATGGTTAAAATTTGTCAGTATTTTCGTCTAACGGCTAATTTGTTTTGCCGTTTTTCTTTTAACAATCAGCCCATTGAGACCCTGGGCCTCTTATAGGGAATTCTAGATCTTTCAACTTTCCTCAATGTGCCTCAGATTAAAAGCTGTTTAGAATACCATGTTTATTGATTGTAATATGAAGCCCGCAGAAGGGAAAAATCGCCTCTCAATATGAAAATACCTGAATGGTCTTTAAAAGCATTAGATTTCTTGTTTACCTTCGAACATAGCGATGCTGGTTTACAAACAGAGCGGGTAGGTTCATGCCAAAATTAAAGCAGCCGCTTGTTCAGAGCTGTTTTCCTCGAAATTGCATCAACATTTTCAGTGTAGTAGCATAGACGTTGAACGTCCAACGTAGTTGAGCAAATCAACGTGGTGTCGATTGCATCAAAAGATAGAGAAGAAGCTAGTTAAATTTGTGCCTGGTTCTATATTTAATTTACTAAAATAGGCGCATGTAGTAACACGTGGAATAGTTTCCCCTAACTGTAACTACACAATAATGATTTTCATATATTCAAAGTCGTTTAAGATATTATTGTTTACATTTAAAACAAGCTAGTCAAAACACGTTCAGCAGAATACTATCAAATAGTTCGTCGCACGAATGAGTGGAAATGCTGTACATGTAAGAGTAAGTACTGGAAATTGACTCCAGTCTTATATGTCTGGAGTTCCCACTCTTAACGGATGACCACCATAGTTTCTCCCGTAAATCATCGATAACGTCTTCCAATTTCCCTTTGATTTCCATATTATAACTCGGGAACAACTGTTTTTCGGGTAAGATATTTTTAATTTCCACGATAATATATAACTGTTTACTAGTAGGTCTCAGTTGGGTGATGGCTTTTATAACTAATGGTAAAAATTTTTGCTTTGTTAAGGCTACCATTTAATTCTTTCCGCCAAGTCTAAAACATCGAACTTTTTCAGTTAGCTTTGTTAACGACTGACGGTTATCACCTGTCAGTTCTACGCCCAACAGCTGCATTAATTTGCTTGGTCGACTAATCAGATTATTTGAACTACTCTAAAAAAGGATTCTGATTGGCTTATTGTAGCGTGCTTAATGAGAGCAGAGAGCATGCTGACGACACTGTTGTTCGCTTTTGAGATAAACTTTGTTTTGACTAATTGTAATACGTGGGGAATTAAGCGGATTCTTTATCATAAAATAAATAGAGAAGCCTTGACCAGCTCTGTTCTGTTGTAAAATACTTAAGAAGCGGCTTAAGTCTCAAGAACTGGGACGTCTACGTCTCGTGTTTCTACCTACACTTTTTCCATGCTCTAGCCGCTTCCTGCACGCTTAATAATAAAACAGAGCGTAGTCAAGGCTTCTCTATTTGTTAAACAGTAGCTGAAAATTATGGAGAATGAATATAATGACACACAGGAAATTCTTACCAGCACCAAAATAAACAATTGTTGTATGATAATTTAACAAAGATTCAAAATGCCAGCTGTTGTGTGTGTGTAGAAGTGAAAAATTAGGAGGTCATCAAATAAATTCTTCATTTTCACAAGTTAGGTTTACATCTTTCCATTTCTTTAACACGCAGATTTTCAACGAAGAATCAATTTAGTCTATTATATTGTGATACAGAAATTTTGCAAGCTTTTCCGGTCTAAATGTCTGCTCGATTTTGTTTTGAATATAAAATTGTGGGAAAGTCGGGTAGCCTATGCCTCATAATATTTTTTGAGACCACCTCGTTAAAAAAAATTCTTTCAGGTCCATTTTATCTTAATTCAGCACAAACGGTTTGAACATCAGTGTGCGTATCATTTAGGAAATTCCATTTACCGTTTACTGACGACCATACGACAGTATGGATATGAAAAGTGTCGTGGAAGTGAATTGGCTGACGTGTAACACGGCTGCATAATTATAACTGTTATTTATCAGTTTTTTTATGATAGCATGTCAGACTACAGAATAATGTGACAAAACTTTATTATGGCAATTGACAGGCAAATTATTGCTGAACCGAGCAGCATTCTAAGCAAATGTTTGTACGTGTATAAACTAAGACAGAACAGTTGACATACGAAACAGTTTGACAGCCAATAGTTTTACCGGTGACAGCCAAATTTCTACTGTTTCAGGCATACGTTTTAAGGGCCAGGCCTTTTCTAATCGTGTTCCGTATCATGTATTCTGTTTCTATCTCCCTTATTTTATTGGAACTCTGCTTTATGATACCCAAGGCTGTCAGGTCACAAGGTTAGTTTCAGTATTACTCATATCCAATTCATGTTTTCTTTTGTTTAAGTTATCGTTACTTTTTGGGAAACGTTATATTCAAATCAGAAGAATTCATCATTAGGTCAGAAAATTAGCTTTATACACGTATATTTACTGAAGAAATGTTAAAATTTGAGAGACTTGGGAGAAAGTTATGCAAACCAGAGACACTGTCGAGGGTTTGTATATCTCTTTCCTTTTAAACACTTTTTACAAAATAGAAATAAAATAGTCGAAAAAAAAATTCAAGTCTAACACAATTGATAATGAAATGTCACTTACCACATTTTCCATAATTCTTAACATCATCAAAAGCAACAATGTCACGTTTAACGTATTTATTATTTCCATTTCAAAGACGTCTGCATCGCAGACCAGTGTCGCAATTTGGAGTTTGGACCTGAGAAAGCATTTGAAGGGAAACGCCTCGTAAACCACATGATTCGCACCGTAGAAATAACAGTTTCCAGGTTCTGTGAAAACTTGTGTTATATGGAGCCCGACTGCGTCAGCATTAATCTCTATACCCGGGCAGATGGAAATGGAAACTATAAATGTGAACTGAACAATGCTACTCATGAAGGACACGAAGAAAAGTTGATAGACCAAGAGATGTATTCTTATCGCGCAGCTGAGGTAAATATAACTTTCAATTTAAGATTCAGATTGGTTTATTTTGTTTTTCTTTTCAAACCTCTTAGTCTCATGTTGACCTTAAATTACGAACTTGAGTTGTTTTCACTCTTTCAAGACATTAGCGGTAATACTGTGTCTGTGCTCTTCACCAAAATCTCTTCAAAGACAAAGCATTTCAAAGTTTTTGGAAAAATATAGAAATAGAAGGACAACTATGATGACAAGGATAACGATGACAATATTGATGATGGTAGCGGTGCGGTTGACTATTAGATGTTGAATATGATTATAATGATGATAATGACAATGACAACGGTTTGTTTTTTCTGTCAGAGCAATTGTGTTCAAAATCCTTGTAAGAACAATGCTACTTGCCAAAGCGGATTTACTAAGAAAGGTTATCGGTGCCTTTGTACCGCTGGATTTGAGGGTCCAATTTGCGAAAGAGGTAAACACAACTCCAATGTTGATAACTTGAGGCCTTTAGTTTAACAACAAGGAAAACATTTACCGCGTTCCTTGTCAATTGGGTCTTGAAGAATAAAAGAGCTTCTTCTTTTCTCATGTAGCTTAAAGCTCTCTTACTAGTCAGTAAGAACCGAAGGACAACAGGCCTATGTCGCATTTTCTTCAACAACACAACTCTATAGCGAATTTTTGGTTTTATGTCTGTTCCTTCTCGTCATCTCCCTTCTCCTTATTCGTCTTCACATATCTTCTTCTGAGCTGCACTGAAAGTGGACAGAAACAATGGTAAAATACATGAACCACTAGCAAAAAGTAGAACTTTCCGGATTAAAAAAGGGGGAATATATGACTGTTTCGCGGCTCATAAGTACTGCTTGTGACTTACGAGGTGGCTGTTGATCGATTCATTTTGAATACATTTTTTTTTCAGTCTGTAAAAAGCAAAAATGATGTGTAGCGATCACGAGAAAACAAAAACTACGTTTACCCTAATAAGAAAAGTATTTGAAGAAGGCCTACCCATTTATTTGTGTATTTTTTTGTTCAGACATAAACGAATGTGTTCGTGGGCTACACAAATGCAGCTCTAATGCGTTTTGCAACGATACGAAAGGGTCATACAATTGCACATGCAAACATGGATTCACGGGAAATGGACAAGAATGTAAAGGTAGTTGTTTGATCTATTAAAAATTATGTGATGAAAAAAATTCAGCTTATATTTGCAAATTATCCACAAAGGGATAGTAACTTACATCTCGATCCTCTCAGCAAGAAAATGTGTAGTGAAACTGAACGCGGACAGAGATATATATGGACGAAACCACATTGAAAAATTTTATTCTTGATCACCAAAGTGTTTTTAAATCAATTGGAATCAATTTGCTCATCACTGTTTGTTGGTTTCATTCATCCTTTGTTGCCGGACAGACTGTCGTATGGCTACAGAAACCTATTTGATGTTCTCAACAACAAATATTAATGCTGTGCAAATCAAATACGAATATCAAGTAATGCTGCTGACCTTTTAAATCTTTTATACATTTTCGTCAATTTTTTGTCGGCTTTATATCTATAGACATCGATGAGTGTGTCGGAGGGTCACACTCTTGCAGCCCTGATGCCTATTGCAACAATACCAAAGGGTCTTACAACTGTACATGTAAACCTGGATTCACTGGGAGTGGAAGAGAATGCGAGGGTATGTGTTACTTTTGAGAATGTTGAGCAAAGGAGGCGGATTTTCTAATTTCGAACTTTCTGATAAAACAAAAACTACGTTTACCGTGATATTAAGAACAGTATGTAAAGGAGGCTTACCTAATTATTGTTGGTTTTACAGCTGTTGGTGCTTCTATGTTTTTTTTTTCTATACGATAATTTGTTTTTATTTATTCGTGTATTTTTTGTTCAGACATCGACGAATGTGTTCGTGGGCCACACAAATGCAGCTCTGATGGGTTTTGCACCAATATCAAAGGGTCTTACAACTGTACATGTAGACCTGGATTCACTGGAAATGGAAGAGAATGTAAAGGTAAACACTGGGGTCGAAATATAGAGGAAAATCAGCTAGTGAAAAGTCTAACTACGAATTTTGATACAATGGCGATACTACTGCTCTTCTACTGAGCCTCATAACCCTTATATGTTTCTAAGTCCCTCTTCTGTGTAGTGTTTTAAAACGTTTGCAAACTCAGATTTTTTAAAAATCCTTGTAATGAGAAAATTATTGAATTCGGTTTCCGCATGAAAACACGATTCATTAAACCTTATGTCTGTGTCTGCGTGATCTCCCTCGTCCTTTGACTTCAAAAGACCACTCAGATCATGGGTTTGATAATTGAAGATATCATACTCAACCTCATCTACTAATTTCTAACAAAAATCGATCCTCTCCCGACGCTGTTTCTTATCAATGATGTATTTGAAGAAAGCATAGATGCTGCCAAGTAAAGTGAATGAAAACTGAAAACTCTTTCCAACCAAAAAATAGAGCATGGAACATAATAAAATTCTTCTGCCAATCAGTCAGATTGCAGTCAATATTGTTTCCCAATGATGGACTAAGATGTACCTAAAAAAAGTTCACAATTTCCTCTAATAAAAGGTATTTTTAAACTTCTTGCAGGAGCTTCCTCGTGTAAAGAAATTCATTACTTGTAAGTAAGATTGATATTCGATATTATTTTCAGAGTACATCAAACATTCCACTTGCCGGCAATTAGTTTCAGCTCATCACGTCACCGAATATACCCCAATTTTCAAGCCACATTCCATATGTAGAGAAAGTCCTCCTTTAAACCTCGATCCATTTTAGTGGAGTGCATTACTCTCCTCAGGGAAGAGGTAAAAAATATCTTTTGCACTCGAAAACCTGTTTGATTCCAGGACAAATAACCGAGCATTGTTGTTATGAAGGCTGCTGTTTTTGTTCTGCAGATATCGACGTCTGAAGGATCAACTTTTCATTAGCCTATTTGTTAAATCATTATTATTATTACTATTATTATTATTATTATTATCACCCATTATCTTTCCCATTGTCATTTTCATTGCCACACCGTTGTAGCTATGATAATTATTTCTTATAATCTCAAGTCTTATTTCACCATCATTGTTTTTATTATTTGTTGTATTTCCTTTTTTTTTTTTTTTTTTTTTTTCATTTTGATTTAAAAGATCCAATGTGAGCGGTGTGGTTACCCTTCTTGTTGATTCCCAACCATTGTCCGTTTTCTGTCACATGGGAAATTTTGGGTGTGGAGATGGAGGATGGACGCCAGTCATGAAGATTGACTGCAGAGAGGTGCTTACTTTTATTAGATAATTCATCTCGTGTATAAACGCGCTCTCTTTCAAAACGTTGCAAGTTAAAAACCTGCGTGTTACATACGTATGCCTTTTATTTTTCATCGAGAAGATAATGCGCGAAGAACAGACGTTGTTCAACGTAAATTTCAAGACTTGTTGTGTGTAGTGACTTAAAAAGATTGTCTTAATTATCTTAACATATTTGTCTCTAGTATCATGAAGCAGCTAGATAAGAAATATAAACCATCGAGATCATAATTCGGTTAAAAGCAGATACACTACAGGAAGTCGACAGCAGAAAACCCATCAATTCGGAGAAAAAAATTTTTAAAATTAATTGCTTCTCTATTTCAGACCACCTTCCGTTATCGTGCATGTTATTGGAATAATTACGATGAATTCAACCTTCGCGGTGGAGAGACTGGGTTTGACGAACAAGAATCAAAGCTACCCACCTACTGGAACACATCCTTCTCCAAGATCTGTCTTGGAATGAAGATCAACCAACAGCTCAGATTTATTGTTATCAACAGGCTGGCTGACTCTCTGCACTCGATAATTGCTGATGGCCAATACCGAAACACGTCGCTAGGTCGTGACGAGTGGAAAAAGTTGATTGGCAGCAACGCCTCTTTAGATCACAACTGTAACAAGGAAGGATTCAATGCCTTTTGTGGTACAAGTTATCGTTCTAAAGTCAGAATTGGTATTGTTAGCAATGACCAGAACGAGTGCCACTCGTGCAACTCTTTGATTGGATTTGGAATAAGAAGTCCCCCTAATGACGCCAAATCTTGTGGAAACAAGGCACGCAAAGGACGCAAGAGTATAAAAGCCATGGGGTACATATTGGTGCAATAAAACTATCCTTTGTTGTTTTAAGTCCGTAAACCACGCTTGTTTCACCTTGGAGAAATCTTTGTGGTCGTGAAAAAGCCCTAAATATACAGTAACTACACATTTAAACTCTTAAAGAGATATGTAGATATCCCCAAATCTCTTATACTTCAATATACAAGGATATTTAAGACGTTTTTTAATGAAATATTAACGACCTCAGCTATATCAAACACAGTTTTGAAATATTTCCGAAAAAAAAGATGAATTGTGATTAATTGCCACTTGGCTTTTATGCAACAGAAACAGCAGTGTTAGGTCCCTCGAAAGCCATCGTTCTTCACCTCAAAACTTCATTGTTTTAGACTAGAAATGACTAAAACGATTCGAATATTCATCGGCATTGATGGATCATCGAGCTCAAAATTATCTAGCAGAGACAATGTCTTGCTCTTAGAGCATGGAACATTTAAATTCCACCTCTTTGAACACTGAACCAATTGATCTTGTGTACTTTTGTAGCTGGTTAAAGAGTGGAAAACCTTAAAACAGACCCGGATTCTATTGGTTACAGGTTGATGTTTTAGTACATGTGGTACCCGTTTCTTTTAGCGTAATTTGCTAAAAATAGTTAGAGCAAAGTAGTTAATTCACAGTTTCATTAAACTTTATTCCTGCAGTGTATCGAATCTTTAAATTATCGTCTGATTTTTTCGCTGTGATTGGTCCTAGAGCTGAAAGCCCCAAGATGTTGGGAAAAAATACACCACGGCGAGTACAATTTCTGATCGAACTTTCTGGGTATAAGATGCATCGAAACGTTTTCAGCCAAAAAAACAATTCTAGTAGCATAAACATGCCAAAAATCGTAATGAAAAGTGTTAGCCACGGAGGCGCACAGGTGAAATACAAAAATAATTATCACTCTACAAACATATTTATTTAAGCAAAACACAAAAACCAGATGATGCTCCTGGTCAGAGATATTGTGAATTTGATTAGAAATTTTAAATATGTCTACAGGAAACTCGAGAATCTATTAGTTGATCAAATTTCCCGTTTATCTTTTGAGGCGAATTTTCCTTAATAACGCACGAGTAAAAAAGACCCGAAGAGGAAATGATGTGCAGGGTGGGCAGTCCTAAAGCAAACGCTGGGTTCTAGATGATCTTGAACATTCTATAGCTTTTACTCTGTGTTGGTAACGGAAATTATTTTGGCAGCAACTAAGGAATACCGTGGGTAGCAAAAAATAGGCTTGTGCCTCCTAGTGTAGTCCAGCTGTTATCGACCAAAAAAAACACTGAATTGTTCAAATTAATGATAAAAGCATGAAACTTTGCCACAACACTTATGACCCCAAGACTAATATTTTCTGACAGAGGGCCAATCCAAATTATCTTTCGGTGACGAGAACCACGCATGTCAGAAATTCGCTAACGAGGCTAAGAATAAAAAAAATTCCCTTAATAAACGACATTGCTTAGGGAAATTTGCGACAAAAGCCTTCAAACATAACCACCAAGTCATTTTCTATCCATTCGTATTCATCTTATGCCATTACGGTACTATCCTCTTTGATTATTTATCATAATGTTTGGGTATCCTGTGGTCAAACGTTAAATATACCTGTCTACATTATTTTCTGAATCACTATTGTTAAAACTTGGTTATCTTAGAAACATCAAGCTCATGTCTTTTCTTGATTTGACATTCTCTTCCGTTACTTCAGTCATTAACGAGCTATTATAAATAATTTTTGGTTAACAGATTTGGGATGCCTGTGGTAAATTGTTCTGCTACACTTCTCTGAACGGCGCTTTAGGTGAAATCCTAAAATGTTCTCCTACCTAACCAAAATGATGCAATGCCTAATTCTTAGTCGATCTACTCTAATCGTTAGTGACACCGTTGTAAATATTTGTGGCTGTTAGAACATGCCGCCACAGTTTCACAAACCGTTGCATGCCAAATTAGCCTTTAAGCACTTGCATCGTCCTCTACATGAGGCTCTGTATCCGCATCGAATGAGTCCGTGGCAAGATTCTTTGCTTGCGGTAGAGCTGTTCAGAATGGTGACCATGAGTCGTTGAGCTTCCGCCACCTCCAGTCAGATGGGCTTGGAAGCACTGGCTGACAAAGGAAGGTTGCTGTTGTGTTTTTAGATTATCAATCAGAACAAGTTTTATGAATTTCATTTTATCTCTGTTAGTTTTCAGATCATACACCAAATGAATATAATCCGTGTATCTTTACTAGATAACCTGCCAGTTGAAGAAAAATAATGAGGATGGGAAGGAGAGTTAACTAGAGGTTTTCAGATTGTGTGGTGCATGTACATGTTGGAGTTACTTTTTTGTTTCAGTTAAATTTCATTTTTCCGTTGTTTTTTAGGTATGTGATGTATGATAATGAGTTTTAAATAAAGAAAAAAAAATTTAACTGGAAACAAAAATTAACTGCAACATACTCATTTACTGTTATTTACTGTTATAATTATCTTTATTGCTAGGAACAGAAACCTCGGAAAATGGCTCAGAACTGAATTCTGAGAAAGAAAGTGATGTTGTCTCAGACACTGATGATATTATTTCTGAAAGGAAGAGATCTAAGTACATCAGAGGTGCCACGCCAAAAAGTTCCATGAAAACAAAAATGAAGAAGTCATTTGAAACAGTGTGTGTGAGTCTCCGTGAATCCTCAGAAGCTGAGACGAAGAGGTAAATACAGCTCCTTAATTTCATAGTTTTCAAAATGTTTGTAGCAAGAATTAATGGGGGAGTTAACATTCTCTGGCTAACCTTTAAGTAGCCAATTTAACATGGGGTAGGCTGGAACTGGTAAGATAACAGGATGAATTTCCTTCCCCATAATTTCTTCTTTCATATCAGGTGGAAATAACCTCCCTCTACACCCCAGAGCGTACAGTTGTGAGTTAGACAAGACCCTTGCGTCACATACACTTCCTGGCCACCCTACAAAAATATCGCGGAATAGGTAATTACTGTCTGCAAGAGCTTGCATTACAATACTGTGGTACCATTTCCTGTTGTTGTAACTCGCATGATTTTGCTATGGTGTTGAAATTGGTATATGTGTGCCATCGATTGCTCCAGCACACATGGGAAACCCCATTTCTCCTTATAATTAGCTATCACAAGAGCGAGTTCATCTCCTTTAGCAATGGACAGATACTTTGGCTTAAGTTTTCTCACCACTGCAGCGGCTACCTTGCGGATACAAATGTAAACAAAGCCCCTGGATAAACCAAACAGGTCAGAAAGTGTTCTGTAACTTGCAGTTGAAGTAATGAAGTACAAGAACAGACCCACTTTCTATTCCACTTCAACAGCTTTTCTCATCTTTGTATCTTGCGATTTCAGTTCTGGATTAAGTTCTTCAATAAAAATTGAAATGTTGCCCTGGACAAGCGAAAGTTTTCGTACCATTCTTGGTCTGAAAATTCTTTCAATACAAGCTGAAACCAAACACCTGTTCTAGGAAGCTGCCATATGGTTCTCTCGATAGTGCATTGGCTCATTTCTTCTCCGTTTTCTTCTAAAGCGGTTCAATATTTCTGCAGAGTTTTCCCCTGAAGAGGGAGTCACTTTCCTCATAAAAGGAAATGGTAAAAGAGTGCCAGCCATAATGTAAGCCATGTTTCTTTCCTTCGCGCACCCTTTTGTGTATTTACCACTGAGCGATAAGGAAAGATACTGAAGGCTCAAATAAAAACCCGGTCCGGTCACCGAGAATCAGTAGTGTAAACAGTGTACAAATTACCAGGCCCTTGAGCTCTTTTCAATCATAGGCCTAACCTGATTGTTACCCGTGTAAACAGGTTACAATCAGTGGTGTAAATGGGGTTTTAGTTTTTCATTTGTGGTTAATATAGGAAAATGTTGTCTATCCTTTCTGGTTCATCCAGGCTGAAGTCCTGGCATTCAGTATAATGCCTGAGCACTTCTGGGATATATAGCATACTTAACTTTTCATTAATAGTCAATATAGGGAAGTGTTTTCTATCCTTTCTGGTTCACTTAGGCTGAATTCCTGGCAGTCTAATCTTCACTCCCCTACCCCCACCCCTCTCCTTATTTTTGACCGCCCCCTTGGTATAAATTAAATCTTCAATTATAAATTAAATTTTTCCTCTCCCCAGCCTTCCGCTGCCATGAAAATCAAAGATGGCGGCCATAATATTCGTCATGAAATTACTTAGCACTCGCTAACGGGTGTCTACAAAACGAAGACCGAAGACCAAAGACCGAAGACCGAAGACCGAAGACCGAAGACCGAAAAACGAAGACCCTAATTTTTTTGCCCGAATAAGGCACGGACAGTTAAAAAACCAAGCCAAAGCGTTCCTCAGCGCAAACAGATGTGAAAATAACGGGGATCTTCGTTTTGTAGAAAAGAACCCCTGAATCTACAAAACGAAGACCCTTACTAAAACGCTTTGTTAGACCCCAATTGACGCGAAATCAACGGGGTCTTCGTTTTGTAGAAAAGACCCCCTGAATCTATAAAACGAAGACCCTCACTAAAACGCTTTGTCAGACGCCAATTGACGCGAAATCAATGGGGTCTTCGTTTTGTAGAAAAAGCCCCCTGAATCTATAAAACGAAGATCCTTGCTAAAACGCTTTGTCAGACCCCGGGGAAGGGGGGGGGGAACTCCTATACATTGCCTATAGGGGTGTGTGCTGCCCGACGGGGTCATGATTTCGGAGCTCCTGATTTAGAAAAGCTATCCAATTTTATGACGGAGCTTCGGTTCGTGGGCGTGAGTTTCCGATCCTGTCGCCCACTGACATAAACCATATGCGAAACCTGTCACTAAGTCAGCTATGGTGCTAGCTTTTATTTCCGAATTCCTCGAAAATGAAGCTATCGGCGATGTAAAACGGTTTTCCTTGATTTATTTGAGATCGTGCATGGCTTGAGAAAGCTTAAGATCGGCTCACGCGCTTGCACTTAAAGTTTATTTTCAAACATGCTTTTACTTCATTATGTAAACAATATTAATTAAATTTTAGAGTTCATGATTACATTGATATGCTTTTGATACAATTGTTGGTCCGAAAAGACATATAGTACAGTAATTTACGCTTCCTTGAGATACGATTTTCCGCACGGAATGATCTCTGCAAAAAGCTTTATGTTAGAAGTATAGTATTATGATCAATTTCTTTAGGTACCTTTTGTTAAATCAAGGTAGATATAAGAGTTTAGAAACTGTGCTTATCTTGCCTGGAATCTCTTAAATAGAAGCAGTGATGCCGAGGTTTCTGCATGCTGTGCCTCAATTTTTAACGCTTTCAAACAAGGATTCTTAAAACTGACAGGTTATAACTGAATATAAAAAGACACTATAAAAATTGCACATATTTTGTAAAGGAAGTTTTGTTCTGTGCATTCTTGCGTGACTTAATACTGATCCTAATATAATTGGCTGAATAGGCCTTATACATTAGGTTATGTGCTCATATTTCGCAAAGCTTTGCTTTGATGCATCACTCTCAACCCGCTGGCAAAATGTATACTTTGAAAGCGAGCTACTAAGACGAGATATTTCGAAGGAAACATGAGTACCATTTTTCCCCTGTAATTGCTGTTAGAATAATGACCCTGTAAATGAGGATCGCAGCCATTTTTCCTAGTACGAATTAGTTCCTCGTATATTCTAACTTATGTCAATATGCTTATACATCACTGCAAATGTGATACAGGGGATTTCAATTTCATTGTAGTTTGATAGTTAGCACATCGTTGTTTACTTTAGTTTCTGTTAATGTTTTTTAAATAGGAATGAGTATTTAAAATTTTGTTAATTTTATCAGGAATCGAAGACATTTTCCCTGTGTATAGTTTCTATAATTCCAGAATTGCATAACCACAAATAAAACAATATTTTATTCTTTTTGTGTCTAACTTTCATTGCCATAGGGAACTATCCAATCGAAGGTATTCGTTTTGTATATTCACACGGTCATTTCGAATTCTACAAAACGAAGACTCTAATGATTTCGTGTCATTTGGAGTCTGACAAGGCGTTTTAGCTCCGAAATCATGACCCCGTCAGACAGCACATACCCCTATAGGCAATGTATAGGAGTTCCCCCTCCCTTCCCTGGGGTCTGACAAAGCGTTTTAGTGAGGGTCTTCGTTTTATAGATTCAGGGGGCTTTTTCTACAAAACGAAGACCCCATTGATTTCGCGTCAATTGGCGTCTGACAAAGCGTTTTAGTGAGGGTCTTCGTTTTAAAGATTCAGGGGGCCTTTTCTACAAAACGAAGATCCCCGTTATTTTCACATCTGTTTGCGCTGGGGAACGCTTTGGCTTGGTTTTTTAACTGTCCGTGCCTTATTCGGGCAAAAAAATTAAGGTCTTCGTTTTTCGGTCTTCGGTCTTCGGTCTTCGGTCTTTGGTCTTCGGTCTTCGGTCTTCGTTTTGTAGACACCCACTCGCGGACCTAAATTACGCCTGCTCTGCAGGCTATCATTTCTCGTAACAGCTACGACAAGCGTGTAACTGAACTCAAATCAGTCAATCATTTCTCGTAACAGCTACAACAAGCGTGTAATTGAACTCAAATCAGTCAATCATTTCTCGTAACAGCTACGACAAGCGTGTAACTGAACTCAAATCAGTCAATCATTTCTCGTAACAGCTACGACAAGCGTGTAATTGAACTCAAATCAGTCAATCATTTCTCGTAACAGCTACGACAAGCGTGTAATTGAATTCAAATCAGTCAATCATTTCTCGTAACAGCTACAACAAGCGTGTAACTGAACTCAAATCAGTCAATCATTTCTCGTAACAGCTACAACAAGCGTGTAACTGAACTCAAATCAGTCGATCATTTCTCGTAACAGCTACGACAAGCGTGTAATTGAACTCAAATCAGTCAATCATTTCTCGTAACAGCTACAACAAGCGTGTAATTGAACTCAAATCAGTCAATCATTTCTCGTAACAGCTACGACAAGCGTGAACTCAAATCAAATCTTCTCGTAACTCAAATCAGAACTCAATCATTTTTCTCGTAACAGCTACGACAAGCGTGTAACTGAACTCAAATCAGTCAATCATTTCTCGTAATAGTTACGAGAAGCGTGTAACTGAACTCAAATCATCAATCATTTCGTAACAGCTACGACAAGCGTGTAACTGAACTCAAATCAGTCAATCATTTCTCGTAACAGCTACAACAAGCGTGTAATTGAACTCAAATCAGTCAATCATTTCTCGTAACAGCTACGACAAGCGTGTAACTGAACTCAAATCAGTCAATCATTTCTCGTAACAGCTACGACAAGCGTGTAATTGAACTCAAATCAGTCAATCATTTCTCGTAACAGCTACAACAAGCGTGTAGTTGAACTCAAATCAGTCAATCATTTCTCGTAACAGCTACGACAAGCGTGTAACTGAACTCAAATCAGTCAATCATTTCTCGTAACAGCTACGACAAGCGTGTAACTGAACTCAAATCAGTCGATCATTTCTCGTAACAGCTACGACAAGCGTGTAATTGAACTCAAATCAGTCAATCATTTCTCGTAACAGCTACAACAAGCGTGTAATTGAACTCAAATCAGTCAATCATTTCTCGCAACAGCTACGACAAGCGTGAACTCAAATCAGTCAACTCAAATCAGTCAATCATTTCATCGTAACAGCTACGACAAGCGTGTAATTGAACTCAAATCAGTCAATCATTTCTCGTAACAGCTACGACAAGCGTGTAACTGAACTCAAATCAGTCAATCATTTCTCGTAACAGCTACGACAAGCGTGTAACTGAACTCAAATCAGTCAATCATTTCTCGTAACAGCTACAACAAGCGTGTAATTGAACTCAAATCAGTCAATCATTTCTCGTAACAGCTACGACAAGCGTGTAACTGAACTCAAATCAGTCAATCATTTCTCGTAACAGCTACGACAAGCGTGTAACTGAACTCAAATCAGTCAATCATTTTCTCGTAACAGCTACGACAAGCGTGTAACTGAACTCAAATCAGTCAATCATTTCTCGTAACAGCTACGACTGAACTCAAATCAGTCAATCATTTCTCGTAACAGCTACAACAAGCGTGTAGTTGAACTCAAATCAGTCAATCATTTCTCGTAACAGCTACGACAAGCGTGTAACTGAACTCAAATCAGTCAATCATTTCTCGTAACAGCTACGACAAGCGTGTAACTGAACTCAAATCAGTCGATCATTTCTCGTAACAGCTACGACAAGCGTGTAATTGAACTCAAATCAGTCAATCATTTCTCGTAACAGCTACAACAAGCGTGTAATTGAACTCAAATCAGTCAATCATTTCTCGTAACAGCTGCGACAAGCGTGTAACTGAACTCAAATCAGTCAATCATTTCTCGTAACAGCTACGACAAGCGTGTAACTGAACTCAAATCAGTCAATCATTTCTCGTAACAGCTACGACAAGCGTGTAATTGAACTCAAATCAGTCAATCATTTCTCGTAATAGTTACGAGAAGCGTGTAACTGAACTCAAATCAGTCAATCATTTCTCGTAACAGCTACGACAAGCGTGTAACTGAACTCAAATCAGTCAATCATTTCTCGTAACAGCTACAACAAGCGTGTAATTGAACTCAAATCAGTCAATCATTTCTCGTAACAGCTACGACAAGCGTGTAACTGAACTCAAATCAGTCAATCATTTCTCGTAACAGCTACGACTAGGGTACAACTGAACTCAAATCAATGAGAGAACTTTAACCGGTTTACAAGAAGAACAATACATATTATTTCACAAAGTAATCCGAGCCTCGTGTATATTTGAAAAAGAAATCCGTCCAAATATATTAACATTAGAAGACCTGAAATGACTGACAAAGAAAAGCGGATCAGAAGTTTAATCGCTAAAACATCAGTTATAGCGCTGGAAGATATTAATGGAGCATTTCCACCAATTACAACAGCGAGATTTGGGATACAAAATTATTAAGTCACGTAAATAATCTTTCAGAAAAAAATTATAAGGGGCGGGGAGGTTTCGTCAAAACAGGAAGACATTGATCGAACATTTCCACCAATTACGAAAGCGAGATTTCCGTTATAAAATTAAAATTAACAAGAATGGATAACGGGAGAAAAGTTTTTGTCCAAACATAGGGGAGGTCAAGCGATCAGACGGAGGGAGAGTCCTATGAAAACGATGCGTTTTTGATAAAACGAAAATGGAGCATCTCGAAAACGCATTAGTGAGGACAGGGTCTAATTTACTACTGTTCATATGCTGTACAATAAATATATTTTTTACCGAATGTTTTGGTGTATAGTATAGCTGTGAATTTTTACGAGCTGTGCTGTATTTTAGACGAGCCCGCCGGCCAAATCAACTAAAATAAAACGAGTAAAAATGCTCAGCGATATTGCACACCCAAACGTTTAATCAGCAATTTATTATCCAACTACTATATTTCACCCGCATCTGTTACAAGGCGGGAAAAGCGAAGCAGAGAGAGAGGTGCAGCACGTGTAGCCGACCGGTTAAACAGGTTTTTTTACAGTACAAAATAACCAATTGTCCAAATACTGTGCTCGATTCGCACGTTATTTGTTCCCAGTGCAGTTGAATGATAAATAGAGAATAATACATGGGCGCGCGTAGATTTGGAATTTCTCTTCGAGCGTTTAACTCAATAGCTCATGAGTGAGCGCAGCGAACGAGTGACATGTCGAGTTGAACATGAGAAGAGAAATTCCTTATCTACAAGTAACCATATATTATTTTGTTTATCGCATAAACACAATAGCCTATTACTGAGAAGGAAAGCCGACTTCATTAATGAATGAAAATAAATGAATCGACAATTCCGGAATAACAATCGTAGAGTGCGTTGGCGGTAATTCTAAGGATGGAAAAATGCGCTGAATCATGATGACAAAACCAACAATGGTTGTAATTTTCAATTTACAAAATTCTTATTTATTGACTTTGTCCCTACCGACAGAAGAAGTCTTTCAGGTAAACGGCCAAAATCAGCTGGTGACAAATCTTCTAGTTGTCGATTTTCATTCTCAGCCGAGAGAAATGCTAATACCAAAGCCAGCTCTATGCATAGTACGCATCTTTCCTCGATATTTCCGTCAGTTGTCTACGATTTTCTGAGCTTAAAGTGTATATGACACGAAATTTTTTTTACTGTTTGTAAGTAACTAGATATATAAGATAAACGGTTTGAGAGTTAAAATTTGACAAAAATGCTTTTAAGCGAACTTCGCGCGAACGTGACCTGAAATGTGTCTCCTCGACCGCGCGGCCAAAAAGTCACGTGAGCTGAGGCTGTGACGTCAAGTTATTGTACTCTCACTTAACGACATGGCGGAAAAGAAGAAGCCAGTGAAAAAAGATGGACGCTATTGTGTCGCCGGAGCGCCCAACAATCAAAGCTGTACGAACACCAGCTACACGCTAGGCATCTCGATGCACCAATTTTTTGTGGATCGCGCTGTGAGAGAGTAATCGGTGAAATCTGTGCAGCGCCACCGAGCAGATTTCAAAGGATGCATGCCTCATTGTGTTCGGTTCATTTCGAGCGAAGTTGTTACGAAAACAGCTTGGCATTCACTTTGGAGGATATGGCGGACACGAAGCGGAATAGTCCTCATCAAGGGCTCTATTCCCACAATACATGCAGTTGTGTCAGTAGTTTCGGAAGAATTAACGGATCGCAAGAAGCGTCAGTTAAGCCGTGATTTCCAGTCATCTTTCGATAAGGTCAAATGTAATCGATCAGAATTTATTATATTTTGGCTCTAGTTGAGACGTGATGCATTGACAGAGTACGAGATGGAAGCGAAAAAGAGGAAAGTCGAAGAGGCGAGAGCATCAAGTTTTAACTCGTTAGATTTTCACGACGTCGTTGATGATAGAGTTGAGAAAAATCCGTGCTCCGATTCAAATGACATTCATGAGAGCCCCATCAATACAATTTCCACTGCATCCAATGTTACAATTGCTGCTCCTCTTCTGGCATGTACCACCCATTTGACTTCACCAGTTGCCTCGACATACGCAAATATTAGCTGTACAAATATTAGCTAAGCTTCCAAGCTGCAGATGAGTGATTTTTAACTTGGAATGTTCGCAAAACTATTGAATTTGAAAATGGAAAACTGACGAACGGATTTAAAGGCACTCAAAATAACTGAAAGGTTTGTACTCCTGTCACTTAATTTTGTTGAGGGTCATGGAGCATACCCTTTGTTTCCGTTTCTTTATATAGAATTCTAGAGCATGACATAACCAAAACAAGTCGTCTGCTGCAGTTTCATCGGAACATTTTCAGTATTTCCGGCGAACCTTTTCCGTAGTAATCACTGTAAGTCGTCACTGTGACGTAACTAATCGATACCTTAACTTATTCCCACTAATTATAATTTTTGAAACAATGAATAGGACCAGCATTTTCGTGAAAGAAAGTTTAATGGATACATTACAGATATCTAAAACAATTATGATGACTATGGAACTGTATTGAAACTCAAAGAATACAAACTGTAATGCCCTTGAAAGACCTTGAGACCCTAATTGACAAGAACTGATAACAACGTGAGCCGAGCGCGCTCAAATCTATTTTTATATAGTATTTTCCTTATTTCTTTTTTTCCTAATTTTTTTTTCTCCTCTCTGAAATGATGAATGTTAAAAAAAGCAACGGATACTCGATGTAAAAAGGTCAGCTCTGGAAAAGACCTGTTAGGATGAAAATGTGTAATTAAAATGATTGTATGATCTCTCTGCCTTTTTAGATTGCGCGTATCAAAAGCAGTGATTGAAGGTGTAAACATTTTATCGAGCGATAAAATAAGTCATTTTAAACATCTGAAAAACTGCCTATACAAGAAGCTTGAAAGAGCAGCGAGGGAGATCGGAAAAAAGAAGTGTAAAACTGATTGTTTAATTTTTCTTACCTTTTTTGAAATGAGTTATTCATTGTTTTCACGAGGAAGTGAGCGATTTACAATTCTTTGATGGAAAAATGTACTTGGCTCCACAGCCGTACGCTGTATATCGATCGCTGTCCCAATGTAGTTTCCTCCTGTCTCCAGAACCCCTCTCTGATGCGGTATAACATGCATCCCTATGGGAGCCGTCTCACCCACTCTAAGCTGTAGAGGCGTATCAGGTGTCGGGTTCTCTCTGTCTTGAACATCCATCATGGTAATGTCCCGTTCCGCTCGTTGCCGCCACAACTGCATCAAGACTAAATGGTTCTTGACGACGAAAAACATTGTTAAGAACAAAATAAAGAGACAGGCGAGGCTCACGATCTCAATAACTGACATTGTACCAATTTCTGAATAAATGGAGCTTCTGCCTGTAAAAGGAACCAAGTAGAAGTGGTCTACACGATGAACCTTGCATGTACTTGTTTTAGTTTAACACCACGTGACGACTAAGAAACCATCCTAACGAAGTTTTAACACGCCCGATCGCATTTGTATTTGTATGAGTGTATCACTCGCCTCCGGCGTCGGAAACGACACTTTTGGCAAAGTGTCTTCTCGCGTGTTCTCTGATGCGTAGTACACGAAACTGAGATAGGCCTTTGCATCGGCGCGAAAAACAGCTACGTAGCTTTCGACGTGAGGGAGCTCAGAGGGAAAATTAGTGAGTTAAATTTCGGCCCACACAGTTCAGAAAGTTAAAGGAAAACGACCGCGATTTGACTCATCATATGTTCCCTGATGCAATATGCTCACAGACAAGACAAAAAGCGCGAGTTTTCCTAAAATAACTCATGCACAGTTGCTGACCTTTGCATAAACGAGTAATTGTTCATGTAGCGTTCAATGGATAACCCTAGAACAAAGGGTTTATTTCCATTTCCTCTGTGGGATATTGATCAAATGAAGCCATTAAGTCGTGTTACAGGCACTTAAAGGCTTCATTTGATCAATATCCCACATCATGACGACATGCTACTAAAGGACACGTTCATAGCTAGCTACGTAGTACGGGAGTTTTAATTCTGCCTTAAAAACAGTATATTGCGCCCTTTTAATATTTTATGAAGGAATCTGTACAAAATGTATTTCCGCGGTAAGTCAGGCAAGTCTTTAAAATCGAAATAAATTTGATCTGAGCCCCTCTCCCAAAGGGGAAATTGGGTCCTTTTTAAGGAAATGACGTAACGTATGAAGATTAGTCAGTATTTCAGCATTAACCTAAGTGGTACCGTTAAGTGTTGAAACACGCTGTCTTTGGTTCAGGTTGTTGTAGGGGCAATACTTTTATTGCAGGTTTTTTTAGATTTTAGATCGAAAGAGTTTTTTGGTGATAGAAAATGCCGCTCGCACCTATGGAGAGTTGTGGACATCGAGTAACGATCACGTCTTTCTGTTTCTGCTTGCTTGTAACTGGATCTGTGGCTGGGCCGATATTGCCGTCAATTCTATGGAATTCTGAAAATCCATTGTAAGTTTATTTAATGGTATTCTGCCATCAACATTATTTTACGTGAAAACAGAAATTGAAGCGAAGTTCTTGATTCAAAGCTAACAATTTATGGACAAGACCGTTGACAGCTCATTATCATTTCGTTTCACAATGACGTTTTTACTTGTTATTGTGCCGAAGTTAAAACTAAGGAACATAAAAAGCGTTATAACAAGACAAGCAATCGCTATAAGCTAGAAAAGGGAAATCGTCTTGCGGCTCTTATTGTGGCAGACCTTTTTAAAGAACTCGATCGAAATTCTTGTTAGGGGGCAAACACAACATTGCGGTTCACCTGGCAACTTTTTGATCATTAAAAATTTATTTTGTTCTGGCCCGAAACAAGATCCTCAATACTATTTTCAAACGATCACCTCTGGACTTAATCATTTTATCTGAAAATTGTTTCAGGGTGCTCTCCTAGATTGTCGGGTTAGGGAACATTATACCTTATTTAAGGTTCGTAGACATTTGATGACATAAGTTTTGGTAACAAACAAACCGTAAAACAAACGAAACAAACGAAACAAACGAAACAAAGAAACTCCAAGTAAGCGCCATGGACAAATAGTGGTTGAGCGCTATATAAATATTTTATTATTATTATTATTAAATGTGAACTTGCTCAGCGCCCAACATCAGAGGTTTAAGCCATTCTTAATTAAACATATCTGATCCAATTTTATTGCTCTCTATTCCAGGTTTAATAACCTTCATGAAAGGACCAGAAATGTCATGGAATTTGACCAGCTCTCAATTATATGTCCCACCTTGGTGGACTACCCCATCAAAAGAACAATGGCCTACGTGTAGCCGTACCCTCCCTTGCAAGGTGAAACGGAAGCGAGGGAACGTCTACGCAAACGTGACACTAATCGTGTTCCGTGACGTCACTCTAACTAAAGCAAAATAATGTCACTTGATAATATTTTTTTACGAAGTACCTCGTGTTAGCGTGAAGTCGGTTATCGAGTTAAACAACAACATTGCAATGAATTCATTTTCCATTTGGGTAAATTTACAATTTAGCGTCCGAGTTCAAATATATAATTTGCTCTAAGGATATAGGAAAAGATTATGAGCGATTTTTTGGATAGAGTAAGAAGAGGACGATGTTCGATTATTATCACGCTTACGAAACTAGATTTCAACGCCCACGCGGTTTCTGCTTGCATCTGTAAACAGTACCAAGGTCGTCGAAAAAAATTGGATCATTTGCCGCAGAATCTCAAGGTTTCAACAGATTTCTTTAAGAGGTAGTTACGCCGCAAGCGCAATTCTTTTCTCAGTCGAAAGAATCGTTGCAAGAAACAACAAGCTTTCGCAAAGAGACCGAAAGTTAAAGGCGGACAATCCTCTTGGTCAAAGTACTTTAAGATAGTGCACCTGGTCTTCTGTGAAAGCTTTAATAAATATGGTGACCGGTTTGACATATTAAAGACATCGTCACAAAAGTTATGTTGAACAAAACATGCGTAGATAACATATGGAAGTTCTGCCAGGTTTATATCCAGCGGTCGTCGTAAATGTACCTGATCGTCCCTTTAAGCGGCCAAACACACACTCCATGATATCCATTCTTGCTCTGCACAAGGAGAATTGTGAAATCAATAAAGAGTCTTTATAAGAAGACAGAATAGTTGCAGCCATTGCATATGACAAGGATTCTCTTCAATTTCTCTCTCTCATGTTTTCTAAGTTGGTTGTCAAGAAGAGCTCTTATTTCAGCTGTTTTCTTTTGTTGATCCACACTCAAACTTGAAGACGGGTACGGAGTATCCGGGAACAGATCGCAGTGCTCACTAGTTGGCATCGCCTCAGAATTTGCCAACTCAGTATTTGCTGTACCATCAGTGGAGTAAGAACTTTGTGCAGAAATATTAGATGATTCAAGTCCTATGAAAACGCTGGCGTGGACGCAAAGAAAACGATGCATTTCTGATAAAACGAAAATGGAGTATCTCGAAAACGCATTAGTGGGAACAAGGTCTTATTTGCAGCCAGTTTACTGAAGCCGTCGGATGCCGAATTCACTACTGTTCATATGGTGCACAATAAATATATTTTACTGAACGTTTTGGTGTATAGTATCGCTGTGAATTTTTTACGAGCTGAGCTGTATTTTAGAATCAACTGAAATAAAACGATTAATAATGCTCAGTGATATTGCACACCGAAACGTTTAATGAGTAATTTATTATCCAACTACTATATTTCATCCGCATCTCTTACAAGGTGGGAAAAGCGAAGCAGAGAGAGAGGTGCAGCACGTGTGGCCGGCGAGGTTTGTCAGGAGACAATTGTTACCTAGACTACAAGCAGGCCTCCAACCGTCATGCAATTATGTTGAGGAATAGCAATTTATTCTGAACCGTCAACATAACAGATTCCTTATTCCTCAATAATCGAATTATGGTGATGTTGGTGTGCTTGATAATTAAACAGTTACCATTTGATTCACCTCACGCATTTGGTTACAGCTCTGTGCATTGTAAGCATCTTTCCCAGATATTTTGGTCAGTTGTCTACGGTTTTCTGAGCTCAGAGAATTATTTTGTTTAAAGCTAAGCTTCCAAGCTGCGGATGAGTGATTTTCAATTTTTTCGGAATATTCGCAAAACCATTTAATTGTATCAAGTCTCAGCGACTCGAGCAAGAATGACGTTCTTTTCAAAATAAGATCAAAACAGAAGCTACAAAAATAACGGGCCAGAGAGCGACATAAAATTGAAAACTGACGAACGGATTTAAAGTCAGTCCTGTCACTCCTGTCATTCTGTCATACCCTTTGTTTCTGTTTCATTTTAGAACACAATAGAAGCATAGCATGACCAAAACAACTCGTCTGAAGCTGTTTAATCGGAAAATTTCAGTATTTCCAGCGAAACTTTCTAGAAATCATTGTACGTCGTTAACGTTCCTAATCGATACCTTAACTTATTCCCACTAATTATAATTTTTGAAACAATGAATAAGACCAACATTTTCGTGAAATAAAGTTTAATGGATTCATTACAGATATCTAAAACAATTTAATGATTATGGAACTATATTAAAACTCGAACCAAACTGGGATGCCCTTGAAAGACCTTGAGACCCTGATTGACATGAACAGATAACAAACGGAGCCGAGCACGCTCGAATCTATTTTTATATAGTATTTTCCTAATGTCTTGAATTTTTCCTCTCTGAAATGATGAATGTTAAAAAAGCAACGAATACGTGGCGTAAAAGGGTCAGCTCTGGAAAAGACCTGTTGGGATGAAAATGTGCAATTAAACGGTATGATCTCTTTGTGCCTTTTTGTGTGCTGCTTATTTCTGCTTGGTTTAGATTGCGCATATTAAAAGCAGTGATTGAAAGTGTAAACATTTTATCGAGCGATAAAATAAGTTTTAACATCTGAAAAACTGGTCATGGGAGAAACTTGAAAGAGCAGCGAGGGAAATCGGAGAAAACGAGTGTAAAACTGATTGATTAATTTCTCTTACCTTTTTTAAAATGAGTTATTCATCGTTTTCTCGAGGAAGTGGGCGATTTGCCATTCTTCGATTGAAAAATGTACTTGGCTCCACAGCCATACGCTGTGCACCGATCGCTGTCCCAATGTAGTTTCCTCCTGACTCCAGAACTCCTCTCTGATGCGGTATAAAATGCATCCCTATGGGAGCCATCTCACCCACTCTAGGCTGTAGAGGTGTATCAAGTGTCGGATTCTCTCTGTCTTGAACATCCATCATGGCACCGTCCCTTTCCGCTCGTTGCCGGCACAACTGCATCAAGACTAAGTGGTTCTTGACGACGAAAAACATTGTTGAGAACAAAATAAATAGACAGGCGAGGCTCACGATCTCAATAACTGACATTGTACTGATTTCTGAATAAATGGAGCTTCTGCCTGTAAAAGGAGTCAAGTAGAAGTTGTCTGCACAATGAACCTTGCGTGTATTTGTTTTAGTTGTATATGGCCGAATCTCGAGACAACCTAAACATCCTCATAAAGTCAAACAACGCGCCCGATATCATTTGACATTGTATGTAAATCACTCGCCTCCGGCTCTTACTTGTTTCACGGAAACGACACTTTTAGCCAAGTGACTTTCGTGTGCGCTCCGCAGTGTTCAATTGATAACCCCAGAACAAAGGGTTTATTTGCGCTGGGAAATTTCGGGGCCCGTGGCTATAATTAAAATAATTCCATTTCTTCTATTTCATCGTTTATATTTAATAGTTTCCCTCAGCGTGAGAAACTGCTTCGTAGCTATCGACGTGAGAGAGCTCAGAGGCTGGTGTGGCATACAATCAATGAATTCATTTTCCACTCGGGTAAATTTGCAATGTAGGGTCCGAGTTCAAATACGATATACCAGCACAAGCTATATATATGAATTTCAAACAAATCCTGTTATCTGCTAAAAGACATTTTCCCTCTGAGCTCCCTCACGTCGATAGCTACGCAGCAGTTTTTCGCGCTCAGCGAAAATCGCGTTCTACGCGAAACTGTTAAATATAAACATTGAAATAGTGGAAATGGAATTATTTTGATTATAGCTACGGACCCCGGAATGTCCTTATGCAAATAAACTCTTTGTTCTGGGGTCGATTGAACACTACTTGAACAAGTATTCGTTTATGCAGAGGTCAACAACTGTGCATGGCTATTTTAGGAAAACTTGCGCTTTTTGTCCTGTCTGAGAGAATATTGCTTCAAGGAACACACTCAAATAAGTATTGTACGTGAAATCATTTCATGACGCCAACCTGAAGAAGAGACCGCAAGAATCTGTAATAATCTTGGCCATTTCATGCATGAGGAATAACAAATTCCTCGTAATGATTTTGTGATTACGCTTAAACGCTCGATGGCATGATTTTCTACTTCTCCTGTGGAAAAAATCATCAAAGATTGGATTTCCGCTTTACTTTAAGGTGCTGGGAGGACACCATATTTAACCTGCATTACCGCTTGTGACGTTTAAGGCTGGGTCTGAAACAAATGTCTGTCAGGGGAGGGGTTGGTATGGGCGCTTATATTTTAAATAAATTCTCGTACGGGAGTTTTAATTCTACCTTAAATCTTGTCGGGTTAGGAAACATTATACCTTATTGAAGGTTCGTAGACATTTGATTATATAAGTCCTGGTAACAAATAAACTGTAAAACAAACGAAACAAAGAAACTCCAAATGTGAACTTGCTCAGTGCCCAACATCAGAGGTTAAGCCATTCTAAATTAAACATGTCTCATCCAATTTTATTGCTTTCTATTCCAGGTTTAACAACCTTCATAAAAGAACCAGAAATGTCATGGAATTTGACCAGCTCTCAATTATATGTCCCACCTTAGTGGACTACCCCATCAAAAGAACAATGGCCTACGTGTAGCCGTACCCTCCCTTGCAAGGTGAAACGGAAGCGAGGGAACGTCTACGCAAACCTGACGCTAATCGTGTTCCGTGACGTTACTGTAACTAAAGCAGAATAATGTCACCTGATAATATTTTTTTACGAAGTGCCTCGTGTTAGCGTGAAGCCGGTTATCGAGTTAAACATCAACATTGCAATGAATTAATTTTCCATTCGGGTAAATTTGCAATTGCAGCGTCCGAGTTCAAATATACAATTTGCTCTAAGGATATAGGAAAGGATTATGAGCGATTTTTGGATAGAGTAAGAAGAGGACGATGTTCGATCAGCATCACGCTTACGAAACTAGATTTCAACGTCCACGCGGTTTCTGCTTGCATCTGTAAACAGTACCACGGTCGTCGAAAAAAGTTGGATCATTTATCGCAGAATCTCAAGGTTTCAACAGATTTCTTTAAGAGATATTTTTGCTGCAAGCATTAAGAAAGAGCGACTCTTTTCTCAGTCGAAAGAATCGTTGCAAGAAACAACAAGCTTTAATTAAATAGCTTCGCAGCACCGTTCGCAAAGAGACCGAAAGTTAAAGGCGGACAATCCTCCAGGTCAAAGTACTTTAAGACAGTGCACCTTGTCTTCTGTGAGAGCTTTAATAGATATAGTGACCGGTTTCATCTACAGAAGAGAGGCGATCGATCACTGGCGCTGCTTGATATATTAGAGATATCGTTACCTTCGGAAAACGTATCTATGGCTATCTGCTGTTCTTCTTGAAATGTCTCTATCCCAAAATTCGCGCAAACTTGACTTAAATCCTATTGGTAGATAGCTGTTGTCTAAAAAGTTGAATGTGAAAGTGTTTGTTCTCCAGTTCGTTAGTATGAAAACAAATTACCAAATCTAGCCAATCAGAATTGACGAAAGAATCAACCAAAGGGGTTAACCAATAAAAAGTCAATATATATTTTCTTGCAAAAGAGTGACTTCACGGAACATGATTAGTGTCAGGTTTGCGTCAGTAGACGTTGCCTCGCCTCCGTTCTACCTTAGGGGTGGGGGGAGGGTACGGCTACACGTAAGCCAAAAGAAAAACTATTTATTTGAAAGACTCGTTGTATGAAAATGTATGTATCGTAGACAAGAAGGGTTGTGACAACTGTAATGCAACAGGAGGACTCAGTGTTTTATCCTGTAATGATCGAGTGAGATACATTTATTACAGGGTTGTATTTCAGCCTCATACGGTTAATCCAAATGATCCAAAGTCAGTGAGAAAGGGAAATACTTATACTTTATAAGTAAGTGCTAATGTTTCAAGATGGTTACAATTACAATTTTTTTCCCCTAAATTCTGGTTAACTGCAATCCATTGACTTCATTCCATGCATAGTTTAGTTTTTTAGTTTTGCTGCATTTACTTTTTAATGCTGCAGTTTTATGTATTTCATTTGAATTCATTTGAAAATTTTTTTGTTTGTGAAGAGGTCTTAAATCATAAGGAGAAGGGCCAGGTTTGTACCCAGTCTACACTAAACTCTGGCGACTGCATTTTAATTTTACATGTATTGAGCTTTCTTGAATGTGGGCTACAAATAAAAGAAAATATTTCTCTAAATTTTTTTTGCAAGGGTTTTGTGGTTTCTGAGAAATGACCCGTCGAAGCTGCTTTTATTGCTGCCTGGATAAGTCATTTTCCCATTAATTACGTATATTTGGTCAGAGAGAAGGAAAGTCAACATCATCTGGCTGTAATTATTGAAAGAAATGTGGTTGTTATGTTTTGTACTTGTATTGTTAGGGAGAACAGAAGAAAAGCAAAGAGGTTGCTACAGAACTTACAGCTTGAGCTAGTCTCATAACTTTTCAAAAATTGACTTTAAAGTCCCAAAAAAAAGGAGAAAACCAAAAGTTTTTTTCAACTGTCAGTTTGAAAAGGTCAGCAGACTGATCGCTTTGGCTAAAGGTCTTCTACTTGGTTACGCACTCTGGATGTGTTCAAGTGATAACGCCTTTTATCATTCAACTACACTGGGAACAAATAACGCGCGAATCGAGCAAAGTAGTCGGACAGTTGGTTATTTTGAACTTTGAAAAAACCTGTTTACCGATCGGCTACACGTGCTGCACCTCTCTACCTGCTTTGCTTTTCCCGCCTTGTAAGAGATGCGGGTGAAATATAGTAGTGTATTTGGCATCCGACGGCTTCAGTAAACCGGCCGCAAATTTGTAAAACAGTTTTAACACCCCGTTCCCACTGATGCGTTTTGGAGATGCTCCGTTTTCGTTTTATCAAAATCGCATCGTTTTCTTTGCTTCTACGCCAGCGTTTTCATAGGACCTGAATCATCTAATATTTCTATCCAAAGCTCTCCCTCCACTGATGATACAGCAAATGCTGAGTTGGCAAATTCTGAGGCGATGCCAATTGGTTAGCAATGCGATCTGTTCCCAGATAGTCCGTATCGTCAAGTTTGAATGCGGACAGGCAAAAGAAAACAGCTGAAATAAGAGCCCTTCTCGACGTTAAACTTAGAAAACATAGGAGAGAGAAATTGAAGAGAATCCTTGTCATATGCAATGGCTGCAGTTATTCTGTTTTCTTATACAGACTCTTTGTTGATTTCACAAAAGTTATGTTGAAAAAAACATGCGTAGATAACATATGGAAGTTCTGCCAGGTTTATATCCAGCGGTCGTCGTAAATGTACCTGATCGTCCCTTTAAGCGACTAAAGACACACTCCATGATATCCATTCTTGCTCTGCACAAGGAGAGATCAAACTATTGTTCTTGGATAGTACTGGTTTACTCTTTCATCAAAAAGGACATGAGTGGGTAGGCAAGGTCTCCAAGTAAAAAGACTGGGATGGGGTCTTCATCTTCATTTATTTCCTTTGGCATGGAGGGAATTTTTTCCACTTTTCAAAAAATAATTTATTGAAGAATAAACAAACAGCCTCGCATCATGCTCACTTCCAGGCCATTTTACGTTGACATCAATAAACTGATAACAGTAGTCACACACTGCTTGGACATTTCAACTATAACACTGTTTTCGGTTTATAGAGATCTCTATAGTATGTTGTATTTACCGCGTGTTGTTTGATCTTAATGAGAGTCTCATCTATTGCCCCAAAACATTGTGGAATAACAGGAGCTTTTCCAAACTGAGCCACCAGTTCCTTTTCCTCATTCTCTGTGAGAGGAAGTTCTACGCGAGTTCACTGCGTCAGATGCTAAATTATTGCAGCGCATTCCTCCCTGACAATTTTTAGAGACAACTTGCCAACTCGCTCTTTGTGGCGTTGAAAAATTGCTTGGCTGGCTGCTCAAAAAGATCATCGGCAGAGTCAATGGTGTTACCATCATTTCAAATTCATTAGTTGGACTGTAACCTCGCTAAACTTCTAAGTACCTAACTCCACGAACTGGCAACGAATCACCATTGAAGTTGATGATCTATTAGCTTGTCCGACGGACACAGTTCCTCGCACATTTCACATGGTAAAGCTGTAACAGTGCTTTCGCTTTCTTGCGCCAAATTTTTCCCGCTTTCGTCGGCGCTTGAGGCCGCCTAATCGCTTGACCTCCCGTCTGTTTTGACGAAAACGTTTCGCCCGTTATCCATTCTTGTTTCTGAGAGGTTGTTTTCGTGACTTGATTACTTTATATCGCAAATCTCGTTGTTGTAATTGGCGGAAATGCTCTATCAATATCTTCCAGAGTTATAACTGAACTTTTCGCGATTAAACTTCTGATCCGCGTTTCATTGTTAGTCAATCCAAGTCTTCTAATGTTAATATATTAGATGGATTTCTTTTTCAAATACACACGAGGCTTGGATTGCTTCGTGAAATAATGTATATTATTCTTCTTGTAGACCGGTTAAGTTTCTCTCTTATCTCTAAACCCCATCTAAAGCAAATACTGAGATTTTCCTACAAAAGGAGTTGTTTATTTTAGATCATAGCATGGATAACTTCGTCAGTCGTCTGCGTGAAAGTTAAATTTGGCACCCGTATTGACCTCTTCAAGAGGAAGCATGAAAATAAGTTACTTTTTCCCGCTTCCGGCTGCTTCACCCACAGCGTGAACCAAAGCGGCCTGCCTCGCAAGATATAATTACGAAAAACAACAAATCGTATTCAGGTTAAAATCAGCGTAGTTGCATGACCGTACTCCAAGTCAAAGTCCAGCTGAACACTTTAAAAAAAAAGGAATCTAATACCCTATTCACACCAGCAAAACATGTTTTGTTAAACTGGTTTTTACTGAATGAAAATCATAACCAGAGAACTGAAAAACTTAATTCTCCATAAGATTCAAGTGCTTGCTAACTTGCATTTCCAATGTGCTACATTTTAAGTAAAAAAATATTAGGTTAAGTAGTTTCTACGAAAAAAAACTTTTTTTTAACAAAAAAAAACTTTAAAACATGTTTAAGCTTTGGTGTGAATGGGGTATCAGTTAAAAATTGGCATGCTCCAGCAAACTCGTGCGACCTTTGCCGAAAAAACAGACAACATTCATCGCGCGAATATGCAGGTGACCTGAGAAAAAGTCACCCCCAAAACTGATCAGTAAAAAGTTCCTGACCACGCCTGAAGTGAAAGTTGAAGTCGAACCTCCGCCAACACAGTCCTAAAAAACTGATATATAGTGTATTTGTATTCCAAATAGGTCCCGCCATGCGTTAAACGCAACTGGTACGCAACTTGCGATTTTTTTTGGGCCCGATGAAGTTAGACCGACGCCGGGCCTCTCATCGCTCTGCCTTTTACGGGTCCTTACGCTTCAGAGCGCACACAAACTATTATCAGCTACGCAGGCTACCACCAACTACGCAGGCTAAAACTGATGTACAGTTTTGACATAATACGTTCTATCAACCCTTGCACCCCTATCATGCTACTCATTTAGCTAGTTTTTTAGCTGTACGTTGCAAAATTACTAATTTATTTCTCCCGACGATGTTTATCATTGATTGATGTTTATCAAGGTTAAGTAGAGCGGCCTATAAAGAACAGCATTAGGAATGCTTAGTATACCATTTAAGGTAATCTCATGGGCCCCATATCCTGGAGAACGGACAGAAGGAAATCACAGGAGGTGATCATTCTTATTAAAACCCTTCCCTTTAGTCAGTTCGCTACCACAATTGACTAGGCTCGAGAGTTAATAAATAAGTTCTAATTTTCATTCAAAAAACGTTTAATTTCCTTGCTGGGGTCTACTTTAGAGGCTTGTTTCAATTTTGCCGCAGTAACTGAACCGTATGGATACTGAGCCAATTAATGCTGCTTGCTTCATCTAGATGGTTGTGATAACGTGCTGTATTATCAAACTCCTCCACACGGTAAGAAACATGCAGGCACCGGAAGGGGCTATTACGGAACCAACCAGAACCATTTATGATCAGAGTGTCTTAGGAACAGCCAGGGAACCCACTCCTCGTCGGAGCAGAGCTGTGGAAAGGATGTAAAAATTGTATGATGATGCCTTTTTTATTTTTGTCATCGTACTTTCTATCATATTCTTCTTCTCTAATATCTGCACTTGTTTTAGTGGAAGCGGAACTGCATCTCATAACCACTCTTAAGGTTGGGAACAAAAACAAATCTCTCCTTAGTTACGAGCGCTAAATGTGTGCGAGTTATACAGAGTATCTGAAAACGTATTTAAAGAATTCAGCATCCGACGGCCTCAGTGCATTATACATAAGATTTTTAAGCTTTTTAAAATATGAAAGACTGGAAAAGTGCATCGTGGCATTTTCAAAAAATTTTACTCTTTTTTTCAAAGGAAAACAATTCTTTTTTTCGGAAATCGCAATGGTTATGATTAATTGGTAACAGAACTTCGTGTCGTCCAATTCTGTCTGTAATCATACTAGTGATTGACAAATCGGACTCCCGTTTCACCGTCGTCCGATTTCTATTGGAATTGGACTCTACTCGGTCCTATTACCATTATTAATCATAACCTTAACAACTTCCTCCAATGTGATTGGTGCATTAGCCGGCCTCTGATTATTCTGTAGAGTTTTCTTTAGACTATGCCTCTATCGGAGATATTTTCTCGAATAATTATACTTGTTTTTTCGGAAATTGTAATGGTTATGACTGATTAACTGGTAACAGCACTTCTTGTCGTTTATTACGGTCTGTCATCATACTCGTGATTGACAAATCAGATTCCCGCTTCTCGGTCGTCCGATTTTGTAAATCCTCGTACGTTAGAGACCGAAGTTTACTCCACTCGGTCCTTTTACCATTATTTATGCCGAAGAAAATCGGTGATGAACGGTATTTGCTAATCACTTCTGAATTAGGCGGTAAGCGCACACAAGTTTCAGTAGCCCCCCCGCCCCCTCAGGAGGAATGGAAGGAAGGCTAGCGATTGATAAAGAACTTCATCCAACCTAGTTATCAACTCCTACTGAAGGAAAATCTCAGCAATTACTGGAGATGACGGGTTGAAGATTAGTGATTTATTAATGTAAGAGTTTTCAAGAAGAGGAGGCTTTCACAGACAAATCAATGCCTCGAGTGTATTTGTACCCGTCTAATGTACAAGTTCTAATGAACATTAGATGTCTTGGAAATGTCGAAAGCGGATCAGAAGAAAATCGCTAAAAGATATTGATGAAGCATTTCCACCAATAACAACAGCGAGATTTGCGTTGTAAAATTATCAAGTGGCGTAAATGATCTCTCAGAAACAAGAATGGATTACGGGCAAAAAGCTTTCGTCAAAACAGACAAGAGGTTAGGCGATCAGACGACCTCAAGCGCCGACGAAAGCGAAAAAAAATTGGCCCACGAAAGCGGAAGCATTGTCATAGCTTTACCGTGTGAAATATGCGAGGAACTGTGTCCGTCGGACAAGCTAATAGATCATCAACTTCAATGCCAAAAGGAGAGAGAAAATGCAAAACGAAGCGAGTTGAAAGATACTTCATTTGAAACACAAGAATTCACGTTTAATGGATGCAACACCGGTGCAGTTCATGGAGTTAGTTACATAGAAATTCAGCGAGGGTACAGTCCAACTGTAGAATTTGAAGATGATGGTAACACTTATAACTCTGCCGATGATATTGCTACAGATTTCTTTTTGAGCGGTCAGCGAAGCGATTTTTCAACGCCGCAAAGATCAGAGCCCTTCGCAAATGGCAATAATAACTCCTTTTCCAGCACGAGATATGTTGAAATCCAGCGGAGTTACAGCCCTATGATGGAGTTTCAGGATGAAAATTCTCCCGAACTTTTCGCACACAATATCCCGGAATTTATTCACACTCGAGATTCGACAAGAGCCTCTGAAAATCGTCATCAGACAAATAAAAAGCATTAAATAATGGACAAAAAGGATGATCAGTGATGGGTGAAATTCATATTCTCGCAAAACTTTACCGGACGAATAGTTTGAGTTGCTCGGTTTGATAAAGTTGAAATTTGTAAGAAATGCACATAGGGGAAACTATGGTGTGCTTTTCGCCGAGGCAGAAAATCATGAAACGCGTTTGTAAACAAGGTGCTTTTATTCTGATTAAGTAACTATGTACAATATGATAAAACACGTCTATTCAAAAGCTCATATCAAAGTGATGCACGTAACATCAGTATGCATATTCTGTATATTGTTCTCTAGACATTTCCAAAGGTGCTGACAAGGAGAATCGAAAGCCTCTTTGGTTGGTGATCATTTTCTCTGTTCTCGTGACCTTAAAGTGTGATTCAAGGATGTTATTCTGGGAAGAAATTAGATGCTAGTCATTCTTAAGGGTTAAAGGATTACTTTAGTCTCACATTCCATAAGGAGGAATGACTAGTTACGATTTAAATGCAACGCAACGTTTATTGATACCAAAGATGACCAAAGCAGCGTTCCATCAGCAAAGGATCAACGGCTTTCGCGTCTCAAGTTCTGTCAGCCTTTTATGATAAAAAATTCTCCTTTGACTTAAGTCTCACACCACACAAGAACTGAGTTATAAAAATGATTTCGGCTTACGAACGCTTATAAGTCTAAACTGAATAGAATAATCAGAGAAAAATAAAGCGCGCTAATGCACCAATTGTAACTGAATAGAGGAAATATTGCCTAGTACATGTAGAAGCATTGCGATAAAGCCCGTAAAAATGTTATTTCTGGCTTCCAGTCGCTGAAATGAAAATCGTTCTAATTGTTGAGAAATCCTTAGCGAGAAAAAACGTGCAAAGAGACTGGAAGAGACGTAACGAGCTACCAAAAATGGATTTGGTGCATTTTAGCGGTAACTAATTAAGTTCATTCATCAGCTGTAGCTTGCGGTCAAGTTTCTCTCAGCTTCACTAACCGGATGCACTTCACACGCATACAAAACCGCCGGCTGCGTAGGTTACATGTACTTACGGCCCGCCGTAGTTGTCTTTAAATACAGCCTGGTGTTATAACATGGAGAAAACACTGGTGGAATCACTCATGGCCCTGTCCAATCGTGGTTTCTTGGACGCCGGTAAATCTATTGCAGAATTTGTGCGTTGAAGTTTCTGAAAGAGAAACCAAAAATTACAGCTTGTTTGCGCCATTTGACAAAATTTAAGTTGTTCCCTTTTTTCGTTTTCAGTTATTCTGTTAAAATTTTGCACCAACTGTCAAAATTTATGTCGGCTTTTCTTTCGAGTTATTTCATTGAAATTGTCCCTGATGAAATCACGCACTTTTCCCGCAAGATATGCCATTCTCAAATATCGCAAAAATGCGGAAGATATGTCTCTGAGTCAAAATTATAGCTTCACTGGAAACTATTTTTTTATTACAGTTACAATCGTAATATGGCTTTTGGTCAGACTCCTATTTTTTGCAAAATTCTCAAACAAACTTAACAGATTACTGGTAGAAAAACTCAATGGACAAAGTGGAACTTGAACATTCAGTTTGACGTGATTTTAAGTCGCATCGATGTTCGTAAACTCTATTGGCACGTCACATACCTTTGCATTAGAGTCGTTCTTGCCAGAAGGTGACACAGTGTGGAACACAAATCCTCGTGTTGTGGCGGACGCATTTGGTGTATTGGATGTGAGCGATGAAAGTCTTGACAGAGTCGTTTTACTGTGCTTCAGAAATGATCCTTTAAATGACTGCAAAAGAAGACAAAAATAATGCTTGACAAACTTTCGATTATAACTTTGGAATTCACAAAAAGAGGAGCTTGAAACAGACCGTTCGTAGGAATACTGAAGTGGATTAACAGTCCCTTTAGTGAACGACTGTGAATATATGAATATCATATATCTGAACTGCGAATTAATAAACGAGAATGAGAGAGATCGTCGCAATAATGAACACCACTTAAGGAATAGTGAAAATAAAGCGTGGAAAAAAATTCAGGCCTGTACAGGATTTGAACCCATGACACCTCTGATACCGGTGTAGTGGTCTACCAACTCAGCTAACAAGCTAATTGGTAACTGGTCATTATTTTGGTTCTTAATAAACCCGTGAAGTGATGAGTAAATGACTATGATTATCTGAATATATTAAATTTGAACTGCGGATTAATAAATGAAGCCGAGAGTGATCATCGCAGTAATGAACACTACTTAAATAGTTCTTAAGTACAAGAAGTCCCTTCAGTTGTACCCACACAAACAGGGAGCCGCGTCTCGGCACACTTACATTTTTTTTCTTTACCGCTGGTGCCACGTTGTTTTTGTAGTTCAGTATGATTGCTTGAGGCTTCACTGGAGCTGTACGACACACAAAAAGGATGAAAGGGAAAAGGAAGAAACATAATTATTAAGCACAGTTACGTAGAAAACTGGGAACGAAAGTTGAGAAAATTGGTGAAAAAACGTCAATAAAGAAAACAGAAGCCCTGGCCCTACCTTCTGGTAATTGACTGCTCGTATCTTTAATTTTATTGAGAATATTTTGGCTGTTTTCGTCGATATCTAACATATTACTCTCTTTCTTTTTTTCCTGTTGAAAGTAAAATAAAACAGAGGCAAAGAAATCAATTGCTTCACCGCTCAGAAATACAAAAATACTCCAAAGAATTTGAAAGACTCAGTAAGCTTGTTTGCGTCTAGAAATGGGCTCGTTACACGCACATAAAAAAGAAAACCAAAGCTATCACCTCAACCAATCAAAAGATGCAATCGACCTCAAGCGCGGGAAAACACCAGTGACCGGGTGCGTTTGCTCTCAGCTATACAAACGATTGGTCCGGAGAATGGCGCCAATTTTCTAGACCAATGGCATACCAATGTGATGCAAAACCAACGCAATCCCGAATGACTTTTCTTACTCAATTAAAAAAATTGCTTTATCTTATGGCATAGGGGCCAAAGAGAGTTTCACCCTACCAGTTCTTCTCTCAGAAACGTTTCTCTTTCATATCTTTCCTTGCGTCTCTGTATCTCTTCCTCGGTACTCAGTTCAGTGGCCTCTCCCTCTTCGTCGCCCCACAAGCCTTTATCACCGAACAGATTAAACTGTGAATTCTCATCAATACCCCTCCATCGGAAGTGCCTTGTCCGGCCCTGCCCATCTGAGTATAGATCGCCATCAGGAAGAAACATTTCTTTGACAGCTCTTAGTTCCGCGTTGTCCTGGTCGTGGATTGATTTCCTGCAAGAAAGGTATAGAATTTTTTCTTTTGCAGAACTCCTTCTGTGTCAGTACCTCGGCGCAGAGCTGTGGCCTTGGGTTCCAGACCTCTATCAACCTTTGCTGGATTACGGTGTTTTATTCTAGAGGCAAAACACTTCACACCTACAAGCCCCTCTTTTCCCAGGACTATGAATGCGAATTTGCTTAAAACTTAACAAATTTCTGGGGAGAGGGGAAGGGAGGAGGGGGGAAGGGGTTTACCGGCAACAGATAAAAACCTTTTTTACAAGGAACAGCAATACTCTGATTACCGCTAAGAAATCTCAAATAAATTTTTAGCAAGCCCCGCAAGGTCCGCAATATCATAAGTACAAGAAATAAACCCACAGATCTGTTCATTTGATGATAAATACCGCTTACATATGAACTTTATTAATCTGTTTCTGCAGTTCTTCATCAGATGGTAAATCCTCTCCTCCAGACTCTTCGTCCAAAACATCATCATCTGTGGCAATATCTTCATCTTCATCAGATCCTACATCACTGCCCGACAGCTCAGCTTCCTCCTCCAAAAAATTCCTCTTGTCAAAAACGTTCCTATACGCATCCAAACAGGAGAGCAGTTAGCCCTTTATACCCTAACATCAGTATGCATATTCTCCATACTGTTCTCTATACATTTCCTAAGGAGCTGACAAGGAGAATTTGTGTAAGAATCAAGAGCTGCTTTTATTGGTGATCATTTTCTTATAATATTCTTGTGACCTTCATGTTTGATTCAGGGAATATTGTAGGGAGAAATTAGATGCTAGACAATTAAATTGGTAAACCCTTTAACTCCCATGAGTGACCAAGACAGAATTTCTCCTTACCATATCATTATAATTTCAAGCAGATAAGTGATGAGAATAAAGAAAAATATCAATTTGGGGATTATTAGTTGATCCAATAGCAAATTCTCCAAACTAACATCACAAGAACTATATGGCAGACTGTAAGGAGAACTACTGATGAGATCTTGGGAGTTAAAGGGTAAAAAGGTTTAAATCAAAATCACCTCAGATGTCAATGATAAGAATAATGTGGTAAGAGCTACAAAAAAGTGAAAAAAAAATAAACATGTCAATGAATAACATACTTTTTCTCTGTCCCGTAAGTCTTGCCATACTTTCTTTTAAGAATCATCTCCTCGGGATCACTCTCTTCATCATCATTATCATCACCATCATCACTCTCCTTGCCCTGTTTTTTGTCGCTCTCGTCACCATCAATCTTTCCCTCTTCTTCGTCAACCTCTGATCTGCTTTGCTCTGGATCCTTTTCCTGCCTTTCTAACACATCATCAACTATCTCATCATCATTATCACCATCACTAAACTTCCCTGAACATAAACCCAGTAGTTCACTCATATTGTGTTGCTTGCTTTGTGTGTCAAATTTTGAGTTTTTCTTCTGCCCCTTTGTATTTTTTTGACTTTCGGTGTTATGAAGAGGTTGGCTGTCTTCGTTGTCACTAAATCTTCCAGAACACAACCCAAGCAGCTCCTTCATGGCTGGCTGGGTATTCCCACTGATTTTGTCATCAAAAAGTTTCTTTGTCTTTGCTTGGCTCTTTTTACTGGAGTTCAGGAAGCTGCAATGGAAATATAAACAAACAAGCAAATAACAACATGATGCAAATGTATTGTTAGCAGTCATTGTGACAACTTTTTGCTCCAGAAAGAAAGAAAAACACAAATTATTGGGAATATGGAAAACAGCTTAAAAACTACAAGCATATTATATGTATGTTGCATTCATAACAAGATTACATAGACTGAGATAAATGTTGAATTCTTGATGATTTTCCATCTCCCAGAATTTTCAGTATTAATCCCATCATAAAAAACATTTTACTTGCCCTGTGGATTGAAAATCAAAGCCATGATCTCACAGGTGACTAACTTTAGCAATGCAGAAAAGAAGCATGTGGAAAAAATTCAGGCTCCAAAGGAATCCAAACCTGTGCTTGGGATCACTGGTCTATTTTACAAATCACTAGTCAGAAAATGTCCTCTTTCTTTTAATTTGTAGCTCTCTAAGCCATTCTGTACCTTTTTTCTGTCTTTACAATGCAATGCAGTGATCAACATCAGCCAGAAAAGTTGACATTTCTCCATAGGTTATTTTTTAATCAACATAGTACAAAAGAGCATAAGGAAAATAAAAAATAAAAATTCTAACCATTTTTTTTGGATAAGACTTCAATATGTAAAGAAGCATGCAAAAATTTACTGCACCTTTATAGAGAACATAAAACCAAAGGGGATTTTTCCGTGAGAGCCATTCAATAATGGAACTCTGAACCAAAACAAAATGACGTACACAAGGATGCAAAGAAAATTGATTTTTCAGCTTAGCCTTTGGGCAAGTTGTAACCTTTTCCACGTTTCCAAAGGGTCTGCTCATTGGCTTTTCCTCAGTTGCAGACAGAAAAGTGAAAATTTTTGACTTGCTTTTTAAGCAAATGATGAATGAATCCACTGGCCCAAGTGGAAAACCAACTAGCCAAGGATTACAAGACAGGACTTTCCTAACTCACTGTGTACACCTGTACATCTGAAAGAGTCAGAAAAAAGGCAAAACCATAGAACTTCCAAGGAAGGTAAGACTAACCCCTGAGTATTCAGTATTTGAGTGAACTGTGTGTCTTCATCAAGAGAAAAGTTGAAATCACTAGACATGGGCTCTGATCCTGTTTTTAGTAGCTGAGAGTTGTTGTCTTCAACATTCCTATCACTCTCATGATCAAACAGGTCCTGAAAAATAAGTTGGTTGAAAATAAATTGGTTTTACTTTAAATTTCAATCAAAATCTCAATAACTTTGCAAAATTTTCCAGTCACAAATTGAATTTTTTTCCCAGAATACACTATAGAACAGAACTCTCTGTTAGATAAAGAATTTGATAATTACAGGTACCCATACAGAGTAAGAGAAATTCAACAGAGAATATCAGTGAATCAACATTAGTAGTTTATGTGAATTGTATCACCTACCTGGGAATCTTCAACAGGAAGTGTGAGCTGAGATAATTTACCAGACTGAAAAACAAATGGAATAAATTTGTAGGTCTTATGCATGAGATATAAATGCATAAATTAGCCATGCCTTTGCTCTCTATTGTGAGAGTAAAAACACATCTGAGCTAAGTTCACTGTTTTCACACCAAGTAAAAGCAAAATAAAGTATATCAGAATTATTACCTTCTTTACAGACAGTGCATCACCATAATTTCCCATGCCCATGAGGTGTCTGACTCTGGAAAAAGATGAGAATATCTCGGGTGTTTTCTTTCCTGGACTTCTGTCTTCATCCATTCCAAGGACTCTATTATCCCCCTGTCCAGGGGGTATCACATTGCTGTCACTGCTGGCTTCAAGACTGTTCGCATTCCCACCAAACTCTGAACCTAACCCTCCCCCAAAACTTGACTGGCTGGACTCCTGTGATGCCTCAGAAATATTGGCCACATTTTTGCTTTTAGCCTTCATCTTTGATAATAATGGCGAGCTAGGAAAGTGGAAATTTGTATCATCACCGTCTTCCAAACTGTCTAGCCGCAGACAAAGGCTTTCCACACTCTCTCCAGTACCTTTTTCACTGTTACTGTTATTTTCTAGAGAACCATCATTTTCCGGTCCTCTGGAACGGCTGTCACCAAAACCAAAAAGATCCATAGTTTCCTCCTTAGGATGAATGGTTGATTCTTTTGTTTGTTTTGGTTTCTTTTTCATAGAGTGATGAGATTTTAAAACAGAAAATTCACTATCACTAAGAACAGAGTTTTCATCTGCAGTATTGTCATTTTCACCATCATCACTGACATCTCCCTCAGATCCTGAGTCAATGTCATCTCTGCCATTATCAAAATCATCATCATTATCACTTTCATCTGCTTCATCATCTAAAAAGTCATTTTTAGCCTTTTTGTCTTCTTCATCTTCCCCATCCACTTCACTGTCGCCTTCCTCTTGCTTTCGTTCATCGTCTTCATTCCACTTGTCAAGTTCATCATCAGATTCATCTGCACAAAGATAATGAGTGGCATTCTTTCTCAACATCTTCCATGACTGACCAAAGAAATTTAATGTCTTCTCCAAGTGATTATCAGAGCAATATAATTTCATTTTTCTTTCCCTTTCTTTATCTCAATTCTCAGAATTTTTGGCAAACAGTAAAGTCATCATATTGAAAATTGGTGTTTAAGAGCTGTAATCAAAATGTGAGAAGGGGGAATTGTTAACTGTATCTTGGAATCTTGACGCATCACAGTACAAGATTTCTGGGCTAATACAGATCTAACATTACATAGCAATCTAACCAGCCTAGAATAAATTTAACCCTTTAGCTCCCATGAGTGACCAAGACAGAATTTCTCCTTACAATATCAATTGGATAAGTGATGAGAATACAGAAAAATATCAATTTGGGGATAATTAGTTGATCCAATACCAACTTCTCTGAACTAACATTAGAGGAATTGTATGGTTGAAAGTAAGGAGAATGACAAATCTGATCTGGGAGTTAAAGGGTTAAATTGTAATGTAGGCCATGTAGGTTGTACATCCACCTTCTTCATCTGTCATCTCTTCTTCCTCTTCTTCTTCCTCACTCATTTCTTCATTGTCTAACTTCCGTTGAGATTCTTGTATTTGCCTATTTTCTGCTCGTTTTACTCTCATTTCTTTTTGTAATTGTTCCTTCAGAAGTTGAAGCCTGGAACCTGTGGCAAAACAATTGAAGTATATTATTTAAACTCTCAACAAGAGGCTACATGGCCAAAATGATCCTTGATTTACTTGGCAGTAAATGTAGATCCATCAGTTCCTTTGCACCATCAAACTGCTATATTGTATTCAATTGATTCTATCTCAACAAAAAAAAAAACAAGACATAAGAGCTCAACCATTGCCCATAAATAATGCCACATATGTACATGTACGAAGAAACACTAAACTTTAATAAATGCAGCAGCATTTAATTTAGTTCATACCACATTTAATATTCCATTTTGATGCCTGACCTTGGATTTTTTACTTCACTTTTATGAAGTTGTTTTACTAATAAACATTTTCTGTAATCTTAAGCTATTAAGCAAATTCACCAAAATACTATGTACTATGTCCAGTATAACAAAAGTAGCACAAACAAGACTCACCAGGTGTCTTAGCAGTCATGAGTTTCTCATTACAAAGGATTGGGTTTACCCCCTTGGGTTTGGGTGTGTCTACTAAAGAGACCTCCTCCATTGGGGGATCTTTTTTCTCTGTGAGTTTCTTTGCAGTTGTTGATTTATCTTGAGGCTTTAGGGTGTGCTTCAAAAATCTGTAAAAAAAAAATTAAATGGTATTAAATGAGAACAGGTAAATGAAGCAAACAACACTTGTACACTGTAACATTATTCTCAAGTGTTACAGAAATGAAGCTCAGTTTTTGCAATGTATTTTTTTAATACAAATGTGGCAAAAAAAATTCTCATTTCGGTGTTTTCCACAGCAAATAATGTTACCATTCAGACTACTGGACAAATTGTACGAGGTAAAATATCACATCTATTGCAGCAAAAAAAAAAAAAAAAATGAAAAGTGAAAAGGAGAAAAAACTGAAACTTTCATAAGGGCTCACCCTTGTAAAAGTATTTTGATTCCAATCAATTACTACCTTTCTTTTAAACTCTGCACTCCAGTACTTATTGGCTTTGCCACAGCTGAGGTGACATTCAAGTCCAAGAAGAACGGATCTGTAGCAGCACTCAGCTTTGGTGTTGCTGCCTTAGACATCACCTTAACTGCATCAACAGCAGCTGTGGGACTGGCAGTATCAGCAATCAAGGGACTAGCAAGCTCTTGGTCAGCAGGCTTACCATTACCAATGGGTGATGTTTTATTTTCAGGCGGAATTCCTGAAGAAATAACCCTAGGGCTGATAGAAAGAAGGGAAGGATGTTGATGACAATAAATTATCTATTATGTTACATTACTTTCTTGGAGGAGTTGCACACTGAAACTAATCATGTCACCCAGATCTGATAATATCATTTTGAGTGTTTGCTTGCTGTGATAACAAGGAAAATTCAAGATGCATCTCCTGTCTAGGGAATAAAAACTGACTTGTGACAACACCTGACAAAAATGCTGGGGTTGCAATACATGACAGAGCTCATTATGATAGACTAGCACAACTTCCAAGGAAGAGAGGAGTTTGCATGAATACCAAGGATTATATCCTTTTTCAGAAACAAATTTCAGAGACTTTTCCAGGACTTGGACTGATTTTCAAGGACTCTAAATTTCACCTTTAACTCACCTATTCTCAAGATTTCAAAATCAATTCCCCTTATGGTTTACAGACATTTCTTCAATATTAATTCTGAAAACTTTATTACTTGAGTAAAGGAGATTTTCAGGAATTTCCAGGACCTATAGTCTTTTTCCAGGACTCTCCAGTCCTGGCAAGTGTCAAAATAAAATTCCAGGACTTTCCAGGTTCTCCAGGACATGTTAAACCCCAGAATCCTGTCACTCTTATTAACAAATTTCTTTTCTCCTAATGGTTTAATTATCTTAAGACAAATATTTTTTCATTTGATTTCCATTTTATAGGGAATGTGTTAGTAAAATGCTATCAGCCTTTCCCTCTCTCTTCCATTCTTCCATAACTTACAAGAGTCTTTCTCTAATAATAAATCCATGCAAGATAAAGATTAAATTATGGGCATGCTTCATAGTACCTGTCAGACTTCTTTTGATCTGTTAATGGCACCCTTTTCAGAAAATGTGTTATAGGAAGTACAGCTGGCATATGGTATGGCAGCTTCACTATTGATTCTACAAAGCAAAAAAATATCATATGGAATTTAAAAGATGTAAGAAACTTAGCTATCAACCAGAAAATGCAAAACAAAAATTTTTGTCATAGGCACTTTAAGTAGTAGATAATAGATGTGTTGCAACCAATTTATATGCATTTTTAAGAGCTTGTGACCCTTGAGAGTGACTAGCATCATATTTCTCATTACAATATCACCCCTGAATCAAGCATCATGAAGGTCAGGAGAATTCAATAGAGGAAATGATCTCCAACTAAAGAAGCTCTTGATTTTTATACAAATTCTCCTTGTCAGCACCTTAAGAAATGTATAGGGACTGGGTCAGTATGGAGAATATGAGGGACTGGGTCAGTATGGAGAATATGAGGGACTGGGTCAGTATGGAGAATATGAGGGATCGGGTCAGTATGGAGAATATGCATGCTGATGTTAGGGTGTGAAGGGTTGAAATATTAATGCAGCAATAAACAATCAAAAATACACACAAACCTCTGACCATTCTCTGTGTTTCACTGTGAATGGACATAAGCTCTGCCTTCTTTGCCTTACAAGGCCTGCTTGACTGTTAAAAATAACATGAAAACTGATTAAATCCTTGTCATAATATTAGTTCTTCTAAAGTGTATGTGGGCTAAACTTTTCTTGCAAACTTAACCTGACTGTTTTATTTGAAGAAATCTTACCCTCATGAAAAAAAAGAAAATATTTTGTAGTGTTTTATTGTAGTTAGATTCTGACAATCGATCACAATTTTTTTTTAATTTAGATTTTGATGTAAGTAGACCAGTTGTTGTAAATCCTTGTTCTATAATCCCCAGGGGTACATCCTAGCAATAGGCTAATGTGCCGCTAGATGGGGTAGCATTTCCACGGCTGGACTGACCATATTGATGAGCTGCAATTCCATAGAGTATTATTAATCCTGAGACCCTCCAACTGATACGTTATTTATTTAAAAATTTCATAAAGGACATCAAAATGGAAAAAGGGAGCTGCTGTTTCATTTATGGTGGAGACTCAAATTTTAGGTACTTTTACCCACAGAAGTCCTTCGAGTCCAATTCACATATGCAATTTGTAATGATTTGTTATCAGGTATTTTATTTCTATTTGATTACATCTAAGCTAGGTAGAAGGTACGCATTAACTAGTATCGGCTGTACAAGTTGCCTATTTTCATCGACCTACTTAAAGTTCGCAGATCCTTCGTGAAGTCTAAAAAAGTTAACAAACAAGTTTGCTTATAAATTCAACTCAATTACCTTCTTTCTAGATTCTCGTCTTCGATGATTCTTCTCCTTTTCAGATGTATTTTCCTCCCCAGAATCACTGTTTGCAGCTTCTTCTTCCGAATTATCTTTTTCTTTACTGTCGATGTGATTGATTGCGGGAGATTTTGGAGCACTTTCGTCGTCTGAAAAATTTCTATCTCGTCCGCCATCACTATCTTCGCCGAGCTCCGCGTCAAACAAGTCGTCGTTTGCGAATCGCTGTGCCATTTCGAGCAAAAACTGGTTAAATATCTATTCACAGAATTCCACAAAATAAAAATTTTTAAGGCTATCTAACCTGTAACACGTCGACAGCTCCTGGCATTTTGAATAAGTCTTTGGTACAATTAGGAATCTTTCTTCGCAAAAGCGAATTTCGCGCCAAATAGAAACCCCGAATGCTTTGTTCGTAATTCAATAAAATTTCGGAATACACCGGAAAACTTCGGAAACTGTCGGAGATTAGGCATGGTTACCAAGCAAAACGTTCTTAATCTGGCTCTCTACTCTACTGGTCTAAAAAGATATATAAATTAGTTGGAAATACCGTTATTCACTCAGGATAATCAATCATTAAACCATGG